>JASDQU010819463.1:64706-76007 GCA_032191745.1 Picea mariana | reverse complement strand
TAATTAATTTAATAATAATCCTAAAAGATTAGGTAAACTGTATTTATGTCTTAAAATAACATTTCTAATAGATTATTATTAAATAGTGGTTCATGAGGGTTAATGATTGATTTAATTATTAATTAAATTCATTAATTAATAAAGTATTAAATTAATGGTTAAGAATAAAATATAACAATAAATCAAGTTACGTATATAAGAATGGATCACATAAGGATCTCGAGAAGATAAGAGAATTAATGAATGGATAAGGGTAATTAAATGGAGGGATAAGAAATTTAATGCAAGATGGAGTGTCGGTGAAGGTAGGAGGAATAAGGGGGGGTGAAAGGAGTTGAGAGGGGGATGGATTTTTTGATTCATTTTCTACAAGAGTGGAGAAAGGATTTTGGGAGAGGTTGAGTATTGGACAGAGGGAGAAATTTTGTGAGGGTCATTGACAGAGTGGAATTTACAGTGCACCGGGCGGTTGCTGGAGGTTTTGGGCTCGGAGGGCTAGGATATCCGTTGATATCCTAGGGCTAGGCGCTACTAGTCGACAGGGAGGTTGGTTTTGGGTGGTGTCCTAAGGAGCAAGCTAAGGAAGAAAGCTAAGGAAGCAAGCGGCAGCATCAGGTTCAGGTTAGAGTTACGAATTATTTTGAAGTAAATTGTTATTAAATTTTATTTCTATGAAAAATTAGATTTCGAATGTGCTAGATGAAGTAATTATTAAATTTTACTGTGGTGTTCTAATTTAATGGTTGTTATAATTAAATTAGAGCCATTACATGAATCACCTTCAAACTAATTTTTTGATGTGTGGAGTCACCAGAGCAGAAATACATCCAATATGTGTCTAAGTGTCTACTTCTCTTAGACCTTAGAACTTAACCATATCATTCTTCCCAGGGAAAAGTTTTCAATTTCATCCCCGGCAACGACGCCAAAATGTTAGCACTTTGTAAATTTGTTTTGGCTGATAAACAAACAACATAGGTAACTGTTTCAACTAGATTTAGAGATGAGGCACTAGCCTGCTCAACTCAGAGAGGGATCTCTCATGTCACTTGATATATCTATGGCAATTAGTGGCTAGATTTCATTTGTGTTGGGGGTTTTTAATAAAATAACTGGAGAAATGAAGATGACTTTTGGGCTATGGGGTATCGAATAAATAAAATGCATCATCAAACCTGAGAACTATTCAGAGTAAAAGGCTAAATTAGGCAGTAATTCTGAGTTTATATCTGACAATTTTGCATGACATCAGAGAAAAATAAACACATAACTACATCAGAGCATTACAGAGATGAATTATGAATAAGTTAAGAAGAAAGAAACATAGTCTAAGTTGCTAAGCCAAGCACATCAAATAATGAATTATGGGCCTCTAAATCTCTAATTTAGACAGAAAGAAGTGTAAATGAAATGTATTCTTATAGGAAATACATGGTATGAGAGGAAAACAAGACTCATATCACTGTCAGTTAGAATATTTTCATAAACAATCCAAAATCTGCCTCTGCATTTATATTCATATTAGCCCCAAATTTTTACAAAAGTGTTCCTGCACAGAGGAAAGGATCCTCTTTTTTCCATCCTTTATACATCCTTAAGACAATATATATATAGGGGAATTTCTCATGGAATTCAAAACATTCAGGTTTCCTCAGAATTATAAAAATAGAGACAAGTTACAAAAATGAATGAATTAAGATAACGGTTATCCTATTTTAAAGGGACCGTTAGTAACAGGTCTATCATATCTGGGACACTTTATTTAGGTTTCCATTTGTCCAAAACTTGTTGGGATGTACTTATCTTCACCTGAGAATTCAGTTTATCTTAGCAATCTCCTCCTTTAAAGTATCCAACCAGACCGGTTGATTCTCTCCAACACTTTCAACCGTTTCAGCTATGGTTTCTTTCTTTTGTCATTTGCTCCATTTATTTTTCTCATCTTGCATGTTGATGATTATATCCCTCATAATGGGATTTAGCCTGGATTTTAATCCAGAGTCTATAACAAGTTATGTATGGAATTTGGTCGCTAATATACGTGCAATTACCCTTTCCTTTTTACTCGTAGGTAAATCTTCCATGTTACTTGAATGATCGATTTCACTGGATATAGCTTTGTCCATGTGTCCCAATTTCATGGACACGAAAATGTTCCTACAGAAATCAGAGAGCTGATCAAATTGGATATTACTTCATTTATGGATGAAATGATACCTCCATACTTGAGAATCGATAGTTATAGAGTTCCAATTATGAATTACTTGGAGGATCAACTACAAGTACGTTGGTTTACCATGCTTGACCAATCCATTTCAAATGATTAGCATTTGAGTTTGTTAAATGGCGGAATTCACACGACATCATATGATTATGAAGTATCGAACAAGTGAAACGGGGTGATTTTGACCAGCCGTTGCCGCCCCACGAGTGGTTGATTTGATGTATTGAAACATGTGACATCGAGGCTTTTGTGAAAGTGGTTTTAGGAAACCCACCTTTCACCCCGATGTATCTCTAGAGGCACCACGCATCCATTTAAAAACCACAATGGTTTTCCCCAGTCCGCCTTTACATGGTTAAGTCTCGTGCAAGTTCACTGCCCGATATGGGCTCCAATCGTTGATCTCGGTCATTTTACAATCGACGGTCTGTCGAGTTATGCCTTTTTTTCCTCCACTATATTCATCCATATGCCTCCAGATATGTCCTGGTCCTTTAAATTATCAATTTTCCAAACTGTCAAGCTTCTTGATAAATTTCCAAGACTTGGATCTTGTCTAAATTTTTTTATGGTGATAACAGAGTCCTCAGTCAAAATGGGTTTGTTATATGTTTTGAATCAAGGAAGTTGAAGTAGCATGAAAAACACTATGCTACTCATGATTTAGAGTTGGTAGCCATAGTGCATGCCTTGAGGAAATGGAGACACTACCTCATGGGGAAAATGTTTGAGATAAGAATAGATCATAATGGTCTGAAATATTTATTTGATCACCAATTCTAAATGTTAGGCAAAGAAGATGGTTAGAATTTCTAAGTGAATATGACTTTGATATAAAGCTTATCAAGGGGAAAGAGAACAAAGTGGTTGATGCACTCAGTAGAAGAGTGCATTAAATGCATAATACAACCATTAGCATGTACCAATCAGATTTGAAACACATAATTTTAAAGGATGCAAACTTAGATTTGCAATACAAGGATTTAGTTGCAAAATTATAGCAAGGTAATTTGCAGTAGAAAATTGAAGAATACAAGCTAGATAATGATGAAATTCTCATATACAGGGGTTTAATTTATGTACCAAATTCCCAGGAATTGAAAAATATGATATTGGGAGAAATACATAATGTACCTTATGTTGGGCACCCAGGTTATCATAAAACTATTGCATCTGTCAAAAGCCAATATTATTGGCCTGGGATGAAGAAAGAAGTTGCATATTTTATTGCCAAATGTTTGGAATGTCAAAAGGTAAAGGACGAGCATAGACACCCAACTAGTTTGCTACAACCATTACCCATTCTTGAGTGGAAATGGGAAGTGGTAACAATGGATTTCATCACCAAACTTCCCAGAACAAACAAGCAACATGATTCTATCATGGTAGTGGTGGATAAGCTTACTAAAGATGCCCATTTTATTCCAGTTAAGCTCACTCACAAGGCAACCAACATCGCTAATTTTTATGTGAAAGAAATTTCTAGATTACATGGAATACCCAAGACAATTGTGTCTAACAGGGATCCAAAATTTACCTCAAAATTTTGGAAGGGATTATTTAATTGATTTGGAGAAAATTTGAATTTTAGCACAACTTATCATACATAATATGATGGACAAACAAAGAGGGTGAATCAAGTGATTAAGGATATGTTGAGGATGTATGTTATGGATAAACCATCAAAATGGGAAGACTACCTACACTTGGTAGAGTTTTCGTATAACAATGGGTACCAAACATCTCTAAAGATGAGCCCATTTGAGTCACTTTATGGCAAAAAGTGAAACACATCAGTGAGTTGGGATAACCTAGTAGATAGAGTAGTGGTTGGGCCAGATATACTCAGGGAAATGGAGGAGCAATTGATGAAAATAAAATAAAATTTGAAGGTTTCGCAAGACAAGGACAAAATCTATGATGATAAAGGCAGAACTCACAGGGAATTTAAAGTTGGGGACCATGTATTCTTGAAAGTGAAAGCCCACAAAAGTTCCCTCAAGTTGGGAAATTGTTCCAAGTTGCCACTCGCTATTATGGGCCATTTGAAATCCTAGAAAGGATCGGTCCAATAGCCTATATGATTGCATTGCCTGCATATATGCTTGTTCATAATGTATTCCATGTATCATTGTTAAATAAATATATACATGATTCTAATCATGTTATTGATTGGAATGTCATTCAGGTGGAACAAGAAGGTGCTTTCCAAGTGAATCTGGTACGCATTCTGGACCGAAAAATCAAACAGCTTTGGAATCGATCCATATGGCTTGTAAAGGTCAAATGGACCTAGTATGGTCCTGAGGACACTACTTTTTAGCATGAGGATGCAATGCGGGAAGAATACTGACATCTTTTTAAGGATTTTTGAAAATTTTGTTACATATGTGTGCATGATGCACTGAGGAAAGTGCATAAATAAGGGGAGGGGATTGTAATATCCCTAGGACGAACCCAATTGTAAATGTAAATGAAAAAGTACTTAAGATGGTGAGCTATTTGATAACAATTTTGTATGGACCTTTCATGGTATAGTGCATGCATATACTGTGCAACAAAATGATGAAGTGTGCACATTCCAAGATACTACACACAACAAATTAAGTGCAAGCGATATTGATTCCATGAATCCTTTATGTATATGATGTGTTTTATAGGTTGGTGGGCCAGTTATTATAAGCTAGGATGCTTATGTTTTGATTAGGCCAGAGAGCCTAGATGTTAAAGGAAAGTGCACCTATTTTTGTATATGTCTCATAATTAATATAAAATACATCGTTGCACACAGATTGGCCATGATAAAAGAGTATGGGGGACTAAACTCCACTAGTTAGGAAATGGTGGGGGCTAAAAGTTAAGAAAAAGGGTGAATGTAGGGAGCTTAAGCTGAAAAGGAATATTATATTAATATTTCATAAAGTATAAAGTATGGATAATTATTTTATCCTAAGTTCCAAAGTTGGGGACAAGTGGGCCAAAGTAGCTCCCAACATGACAAGTGTCNTCAATGATACAAGGACCATTCACTCACAAAGTCATCTATCTGCCATACTTCCTATCATTGTATCAAAATCTGTATCCAGAGTCGTACCTGTTTCTGTAGCTGGTTAGCTTGGGAGTTGGACTGAAGAAGCATGTTGTCAGGCCTGTGAGAAATTTCTCTCTGGGTGAGAGAATTGATGGGAATTGGTTTTCTGAAGGTGTTGAACTGAAGATACAGTGCTTTGAGACTTTCTATCCAGCCTGTTGCTGAAGCTCGAAAAGGAAGTGGGGCGGCCGAAGAACTGTTGAGCAGAGAAGGGGCACACTTCTTGGGGTGGGACAGGCATGTGGGGAATAAGGGACTGTAGGTTGTTAGTTGAGTGATCACCTGTGATGGAGTCTTTCCTGTTGTCTACGAGCCATTAGCCTGGCTAGGAATCCCTTTACCCGGGTGGAGTTTAGTCCCAGATCGGGGGTGACCCACTGCTGAGAGTGATGAGTAGTGTGGTCTAAGGATGGGATGTTCATGGAAGTTCTGCACGCAGTTGGTGATATTCTTACAAAGATAAGTGCCAATTGTGTGATAAATTTACATGCTGCATTATTATTTACGTGTTAAGTTTTATGGGTTTATATTATGCATGGTTATAACTGTCTATATGTTTATCGGTATTTCCTGTATATGTTGCATGTCTATGTTTTCTGTTATTTCACTATTAATCTGTGCATTTACAGAATGTATTTTTTTGTTTACATTTTATATATAAATCTTGCACAAGAGTTATGTGTGTGTATATGTTTTAATTGCATGTAGTTCAAAAGATTTATGTGGTGTAGCTCAGTTTGGATACTGGGTATGTTACAGTATGTTCCACAAAGAGAACGAAAGAGTTCCCTGGTGTAGTGTGGCCTAGCATGGATGGTCAAGGATGTGTGTGTATATGTTTTAATTGCATGTAGTTTGAAAGATTTATGTGGAGTAGCTCAGTTTGGATGCTAGGTATGTTATGGTATGTTCCTCGGAGAGAATGAAAGAGTTCTCTGGCATAGCATGGCCTGGCATGGATGGCTAGGGATGTTACACATAATATATGAAGAAACACAGTTCTGTGGATGTATCCCTAGGGAGAGGGTGATCCACGTATATCTTGTTGTTCTTAGTGATTGATGTTGTGATGTTTACCATCTGTTAGACTATTACTGCATTGTTGTGTTAGATATGAGATATAACTTGTGAAGTAGGCTTAAGTCAGATAAAGAATAGCCAGATTGTTGTGTGTTGTTGTCCTGGATCCACTTTTCATTTCCTCTAGTTGTAGACACCTGTGTCCTGCAACCCCCTTTTGCTACTTTAGGTGAGACTTCATCTAATTCGTAGGTGTTTCCGAAAGGGTTGTTAGTTAGGGTTTTTTTGGTGCATTTTTGAAGCATTGAACCCCGGGTCTACCCCTGTGCCAACAACTAGCCATTCGAAAAGACTCTCATTGAATTTTAAGACAATCTTCCACACATCGAATGGTTCGATTGGTACCTGGTGATAGCCAGACTTCAAGTCGACCTTGCTGAAATATTTTTCCCCTTTAAGTTGATCCAGAAGGTCATCAATATGTGGGATCGGGTACCTATTTCGGACGGTGATCTTGTTTAGCGCCCGATATTCAATAGAGATTCTCCAAGTCCCATCCTTCTTCTGCACCAACACGATCAGGCTCCAACAAAGTGATGAACTTGGCCATATGTGACCTTTTTGTAGCAACTCCTAAATCTGTCACTTGATTTCATCATTCTCTAGAATAGAGAGTCCATAGATCGGTCCATTGGGAAGCAATGCACCTGGGGTCAGATCGATGGGGTTTTTGACCTGACAGTGCAGAGGAACCTTTCAGGTGAGGTGAATATGTCTCGGTACTCCTCCATGACCTTGTACATTCTTTGTTATCGTGCGGAGGATACCTATCTAGAGGTCGTGGCCACAATCTTCTTATTTCCCTGAGGGTGGATCATTAGGAAAACAAATTTCCTAGTTTTGGAAATGATATTACAGCATTGTTTTGCAATAACCAAAGAGATAGCGACACGTGGTAGTACCTCTGGTATCCTGTACAAATTATTTCCCAAGGTAATAATAACAACGTGAGGTCGAGACTCATACACAACTTTCCGCTTCCACAAGTATGGATGGCCTAATAACACATCAAAAATATCAATAGGAGAAATGTCACATAACACCTCATCAATGAAGGGCTTGATGTTGTAGGGAAGGTGACATTGATGGTTGATGCGAAGATCCTATCCTTGGTGAATCCACCTGATGGTGTATGGTTGTGGGTGTGTTGTGGTCGGCAAGCCCAAATGCTTCATGACCTCTGCTGAAATGAGGTTCTTTTGGATCTCGTTGTCGATGATGAACTATAGTGGGGAACCCTTTACCCATATCTCAAAGTGGAAGAGATGCTCCTCCTCCTATGGATCTTCCGATTCTTCCTTTTGGATATTTGTGGTGGCAATGGTGGCATTGGGATCCGCATTGATAATATACTTCCCTCTATAATTCCCCTTCTCGTGTTCTAATTCAGTGTCAGAGCATGCATTTGATTCGGAAGCCCTCATCTCGACCACTAGTGACTGTTTGTCCTGACACTCACTTGTGTTGTGAGTGGATCTCTTATGGAACTCACACCACTTTCCCGTGTCCTTATTCATCTTCGTGGTGTTTTTATTTTCTTGTATCTTTGGTAGGTTATCTTGACCCTCCATGCCTTGGATTTGTCCTTTTTTCTACGGTTTGGGGGAACCTTTCGCTTGCTTTTGATTCACAGATCCAAAGTCTCTCTTCTTCTGTTTGAAGTTCTTCTCAATCTTGGCAGCATACCAGTATGTTGTAGCAAGTGAGGAGATGTCGAGGAACTCCATTTCCTCCTAAATGTATCTGTGTAGACAACTGTGGTACTTCAACACCAAATTTTTCTTTGAATCTTTGATACCCAACTTTGTGCATAGGGTATGGAATAGATTCATCAGCTCATGCGCATCTTTATCCCTTTGGTGCCACAACACAGTCCATTGTATGTACTTTTCCTCATAGCTCCCCATGGGATAATATTGTTCCTTTATGGCATCTTGGAAAGAATTCCAAGTGGGTATGGATAAGAACAGGGAGGGTTCCTCCTCATCCTTTTTCTCACAACAGGTTTCCCACCAGTCCTTGACATGGGGGGCGGCTTTGAGTAGTGAAAAAATAATCTTCTCCTGGTCGGAAAATCCATGAACCGAGATATATCCTTCTAATAGATTCAACCATCTATCTATGATGCCTGCATCTATTTGACCATCAAATATAGGAATCTCAAAGTTTACTTGTACTTTAAAAGGGGTTGTGCCTCTAGAGTGGATGTTGGATGCAGATGCACTACCAGTGGGAAATCGTTGAAGGATCTGGGTGAAGTTATCCATCATCGTGTTCCTTTGTTTTTCAAGGGCCTCCTCAAGAAATATTTTGATAGGATCTCTTGCTCCCTTGTATTTATTTTCGTCCCCCATGGGTGGTCGTCAGGGTTTGCAAGGCTGATCCTACAAAGGTTCAACCGGATCGAGCCCTAACTCCTTATACCTCGACCTCGTTGGGGACATGCAAAGAAGGATCGATAAAGAGAATACCTCTTTGATACCATTTATCAGAATTTATGCAGTAACGCAACAAAATACGCAAATAACTATGAATACATATATGTAGTGGAAATAACATTTCATTTCATTAATATAAAAAAATTGAAATTTGTTTACAGACATAATAGAAATAAACTAGCTAGGGCATTGGTAGCTTATATCTAAGAAGACATGTGGCAACTACAGGCCTCTGAACTATGTGTTACAATGAGGCTCAAAGGCCTATCTATTATTGAGAAACAATGGAAACCCTAAACATCCAAAAAACCTAACCCTAGGAGATGAAACGCCAGAATATGGGCCCCATCAGGGTAAATTGGTACATCAATTTCCCGGGGTCATAAATTTGGCATACTATCTCTGTTTGATGCATATGATACGTCGTTAGAAATATCTATATGAGGAATACAACTACTGGCAGAAAATATCATGATGGTATTTTTGATCAGTAGATGCTCAAAAAACGTCGTTTAGGGCCTCAAAACGGCTCCAAAAGTTTAGCACCCGAAAAAATGTCGAAAATAGTAAATTGTGTTACAATTAAGGAAAATGAAAAATTGAAAGAAACAATGGTGGGGTTCCAAGTGGAATAGGCGGGTGGCCACCAATATCCACCTAGAACAATGGTGGATGTGATCCACTGATAGTGATTGTATGTCACTGGTTAGTAGTAGTTTTCTACTGAGAGTGGTTGTGTACAACTGGATAGTAGTTATATACTATTATGCATAGACATAGTTTTGTTATATTGGATGGCATTGGTTTTATTTCCATGGAGACTATATAGTTGGATAGTGATGACGGTGCTCATGATTTGATCATGAGATAGCCTGTGTGGTTATGATGATGTTACTGGTTGAATGGTTTGTTTATGATCAAGGCCATTTCCTTTAATACCTCCCTATCTAGGAGGGAGTGTTTATATTATGGTAGTTGCAGGAGGTATTAACCCCCAAGTGTAACCTTTGACAAGACTAGAATAATTCAGGAAGAAAGAGAAACCCTAAAACATTGGATAAAAACCATAGATGACAAGTTGACCCAAGAGAATATTTAATATTGAGTTATTAGCCTCCAGAAAGACAATATTTCCCAATCAAGTGATATAGAGAAGTATAAATAGAGGGTCCTAGAGCTCATTTGTCAGTCTCAATCTCACAATTACATAACACTAGTTTGGAGAGGGAGTGCAGTTGCAGCTATTGCAACTAGTATTTTGGTTTTTGGTTTGAATTTCTCTTGGTTATGGTTTCGACTTTCTTCTTGGCCTTTGGTTATTCTTGCTTGGTACAGTAGCCTTGGAGAAAGTTACGCTACCTTGTTTATCTATTGGATTGCTTCCAGAATTATTTTGTATTTCAAGGTTAAGGTGCTTAGGGGTGGCCTTTGTGCCTATGGTTGGGTGAAAATATTGCTATATTGTCTATGGGGAAACAAGAACAGTTATTTTTCTAATAGAAAGAGGCCTTGAAGAAACTAGAAGTAGTTTTCCAAGATACCAAGCAATCCCCTTTCCATTTCCACTATCCAAGCAAGTACCATGAAAAGTAAAAACATGGTAAACTGAGCTTCCAATACCCTTTGTGACTTTGAGAAGAACACTAGAGTAATTAGTTCCAATATCATGAGGAAAATGGGATGTGATGGTCAAGGGACATGAAAGTAAGGAAAAGGGATTTTGATCCCCATTGTAGCTCAATAGAGTCCCAAGCATGAAGGCTTATGATTTAGTAGACAAGAAGTCAACACAAGTGTAGGTGAAACCACTCTCGTGAAGGTAAAAGGAGCTGTAAAAGAATTCATTTGGAACAATCCACTCAAATTTCCTTGTAGAAGCTTGGAAGAAGGAAGAAAAGAGATAATTAATCCATCCATATTATCTCCAACACTTGGGGGGACCAAGAAACCAAGCTAGCAAGAATCATCACAAACCAAAGAGGTATGGCATAGTTTATTTTTTTTGCAACAAAATGGGTCATAAGGATAGCGATTGTTGGAAGTCTAGAAGGCCAAGTAGCCCATGTAGGAACTATTGTTAGTTCTTCATATTGACTAGACATTGGGAGGCCAAATGTTGAAGGCTTCACTCGTAACCCCATCCCAATAATTGAATATTCAAGAAGAAAGTTTGGAGAGTCAAGGTCAAGGGGAAAGGGGATTTGTTTTCACTTGCAATCCAAGGAGAAACAATTTTCAAACAAGCTATTGTAGTAGTGAATGTCAAAGGTATCCCCTATTCATCTCTTATCTTCCATCCTATGCGAATGAACCCTTTTGTAGATAATTTCCATAGTCTACTTGTTGATTGGATAAGATGATTGAAGGTAGTTGAGTATTTTAGGGACCAAAATTCTACAAATGGGGGGGGGTGTTATCTTAATTGGATCCTCACCCAAAATACTTTGTAAATTTGTAATTTTTTTTTT
>JASDQU010819463.1:47703-58343 GCA_032191745.1 Picea mariana | reverse complement strand
TTAATAAGCACGCATAGAGAGAGGCGGGGAAAAAGAAACCTAAAGTTGATCTGGTTGAATAATAAGAAGTCAAACGAGGCGATGCGATCTCATTTGGTTTGAACAATCTCCAAAAAATTTAAACCATCGATGCATAAGCTTTTCTAGGGTTTATGAGAGCAAAGCAGAGCAGATCCCAGATGAAATGAAAGAAGGTCAGCTCAGAGCAGAACCCAACACTCATTACAAAGGTCCACGGCTTCTGAGAGCAAAGAAAAATACAAAGGTCAAGAACAGGACCCGACTGTCATTGCTACGCCCAAAAATTGACAGAAATGAATAGGGCTAAGAGAGAATAATACTAGAATGTACCTGGACCCGACCCTCAATAATAGGGCTAAGGTCAATAACAGGACCCGACCCTCATTGCTACGCCCAAAATTTAACAGAAATAAATATGGCTAAGACAAAATAATACTAGAATGTACCTGGAATTGAAGTCGCACAAGTATTGATGTCAGCTGCGTCCTCGGTTTCTCTGAAGCTCCGTTGCCTCCATTCTCGTCCAGCCAGAGGTTTCATTCCATCCCAACCTCCTCCTCTATCGCATACTGATCCAGAGATAAACCATTAGAACGCACTCAGAACACACTAGAATGCACTCAGAATACAACCGAGCACACACAGACTCATATTCTACTGAAAGCTAATCGTTGCAGATGATTTTTTTTCCCCTCTTCTACACCGAATCGTTGCAGATGAGACAATTGTGTTGTCTCTCTTCTCAATAAATTGGGACTTTATCTGCCTCTGTAACGGAAGGATAAACACAAARAGCAGATGGAACCGTTACCTGATGAGTCAGCGAATAAATCCAAAATGTTGCTATCATACTTTTCTTCCAACTGCGATTCATGCTTTTCTTATGGTTTTTATTCATGTTTTTTCCAAACATTCACGCACGAATTAATTCMTACTGRTATGAAGTGAGCTCAAATCGCMAGAGAGCCCAAATGCCATGGGTTAAATTATTGCACATCTTTAAATGATTATGTAAAAAAATATAAAGATTATGTAAAAAAATATAAATTATTCCACAAAAGCATTATATGTTATCCATATTAAAACTAGTATTAAATGTAAAATCAAAATGATAAATCCAAATTTATTATTTTGATATCAAAATTTTCTTATTTTGATAAATCTTTTATATTGAAAAAATGAGTTGAATGATACCCATGTATTCATGCTCTTGAATCATACTTAGTTTCAAATGCTTCCTTTTATAAATAGATGAGCACTTTAGGACTTTTTTCTTTATTTCCATGATGATTATGTACACAAGTAAAATTATTAATCCACTTCCTTTTTTTTTTTTTGACAAGAACGGTTAGAGGGATTTATATTATAAGATGGACTAGCCACTGGTGCGATTACAAAATGGCATTGCTTCACTGAGCGACTGCGTGTATGGAGCTTAACAATACTCCTGAAAACACTAAACATGGGCCCTTACCCACAGAAGCGACTCACTAAACCTGCGATTACAGACTTATTTAGTGCCTTGACTTCTATACAAAATGTCAAGTTGCTGAAGAAGAGGTGAGCTCACTTTAGACCGAGTGATTGGGTTATTTTTCGGGATCCTTCTTCCATTCATTGTTCAGCTGGGACATTTTTACTTCCAGCTGACCTATTCTTTCCTCAAACTCTTCCTTTGGATTCTTAAGTTCTTGATGCAGCTTTCTTAGTTCCTCCATAAAACCGTTGCAGTGGTGATGTCTTGCTCCAGCTTCTCCATCCTTCTGCCTGCTTCTGAATCTAGATTCTCTAAAAAATCCAGTTGGAGCTGTAACATCTTCTTTAGATTCTCCAATGTTGAATCCATAATATTCAGCCGTTCTTCCATGGTTAGCTTGTCACTGGAGCTTACTACCATCGCTTGGAACCTCCCCTGCTTCGCGCGCCCTAGATCTTCAAAGACGATTTCACAGAATAGCTATGCTTATAACTGCTCTGAGCCTGTGGTTGCGTCGCTGATTTAAGATCATCCTCCCTGGCCTTGATCATTTCGTTCTTAGTTTCTTGTTTCAAGAGGTATGGTCGAGGTGCTCTTCTGTCCCCTCCCTGTCTGAGATCTGATCTTACTCGGTCCTTCCTTTGCCCCTTTCGCCCAATCGCGTGGTCCTGGACTGACTGAGCCTGGTCGTTGTCTTTGTCGTCCTGTCCCCCTCTTTGCCACTTGCAAAAGTGAGTGCGTGTTGTGTTCATGAGTCACAACATCTCCACGGTGAACAATGAACCGTTTAGATTCAAATTTCCCAGTGCCAATAGGGCACCTCTATTTGCTTCAGTATCCGCATCTTCATTCATCTCTCGCAATATATGGAATAACTTATATGAGGTGAATC
The DNA here is from genome assembly GCA_032191745.1 of Picea mariana. Classification (NCBI taxonomy): domain Eukaryota; kingdom Viridiplantae; phylum Streptophyta; class Pinopsida; order Pinales; family Pinaceae; genus Picea; species Picea mariana. The sequence goes on along the minus strand of JASDQU010819463.1, from coordinate 55,953 downwards.
TCCTAAGAAGAAGATGGATTTTGTCCAGCAGGTTGTTTAGTTTCGCACTTGGGTTTTTGGAAAGGTGGATAATGGCCCTGATTATCAGTCTGGAGTCTCCTACTATGATCAAGTTCTCAATCCCATGCTTGCTGGCTTGACACAGTCCCTGCCATAATGCCATGGCTTCTGCATTGTTGTTGGTATCAATACCTAAACCCAGTGCGTATCTTACCATTGCTTCTACGTTGGGACTTTTAATTGTCTCTCCTCCACCTGCTTGGCCTGGGTTTCCCTTTGAGGCCCCGTCGAAGGATAGGATATAGGCCTTCCTTTCTTTTTTCCATTTGACAAACTCCTATTTTCCTTTCCTTATTTCCCAATCCTCTTGGCACGGCGTGTTAGCTGTGCTCCCATTTCGCCTTTGAATTCTGAACTATTCCAACCAGATCTCTTCCTTATCTTCCAGCTTCCCACTGCATTTTGGTTGACAAAGGTAAGGGGCCCATTCGCTGAAGAATGCTTGAATATTGGCTACCACTAAGGGTGCGCTCCTTTTCCTGTCCTTGAAGACTCTATTGTTCCTTTCCAGCCATAGACTCCACAGGATAAACCTTGGGAGGACTCTCCAAAGCTCAGAGGCATAGCTTCGTTTCTGTTTTTGGAACGGGTAAAGGGAATCCCAACCTTGGAGAAGACTCTTGATGTCTTGGGGGTGGAGGGTTCAGTTTGCATTCTGATTGCCAGCCTCCAAACTTCTTTGGAATAATCACAATTGAGGAGGAGGTGATCTGAAGTTTCTTCAGCCTATTGACATAGAGGGCATCTGTAGGGGCCCTCCCAGCCTTTCCTTTGGAGGTTTTCCCCTGTATGGATGCTTTTATGGCCAAGAGTCCAGATAAACATATCGATTTTAGGAATGGATTTGGTTTTCCAGATGGCTTTCCATAGGATCGGGTTAGGTGGGACGTTGGGGATATTTAGAGTGAGTCTATAGCCATTGGAAGTGGTGTAGGGTTTATCATTCTTTCCTGAACCTCTCTCGTCTTTCCCTTTTTTTTTGAGGGGGGCTTTCTCCTGTAGACAAAGCTTAAGAGTGCACCAGTCCCCTTCTAAATCCGGGGGTATGTTGCCCACTTCCCATCCTTGCCACGACTTGCATCTGTCCTTCCCTAAAGTTGAGAGGTCGAAGAGCATCTTTAAGTTTTGGCTATCCATCCACTCTTTGAGTCGCCACAAATCCTGTCTCAAGTCTACAGGAGGGTCTCCTAGAATTGAATCATGCCAGATTTTGATTTTCTTTCCATTTCTTGGCACCCAGGTGAGGTGGGGGTTGAAATGGGGCATGGCCTTTTTGCAGAGGGTGAAGATAGGGTATCCTTTAGATTCCCTGTAGGGGTATTCAATGCATCACTCCCTTTCTCCGCTGAAATATTTTTTCCACAGTGCTACTTTTCTCTAGGCTGGCTCACCGGTGACAATATTCCAGAGCAGTTTTTCCCCCAATGTCAGGTTTTGTACTCAAGTTTTTTTGAAGTTGAGGCCTCCTTCCAAGAGAGGCTTAGAGATTTTTTCCCAGCTTATCAGCTACAGTTTTTTTCCTGTCTGCTTCCCGCCTTCCCACAAGAAGCTTCTTTGCATTGCTTCCATTTTTTGAATTATGGAGCTAGGGGATAGAAGCAACGAGCTCTGATAGATGGGTACACTGGCCAGAACGGACTTGATTAGGACAACTTTCCCTACTAGATTTAGCGAGTTCGCCCCCCAGGAGGAAATTCTCTTCTTTAGCTTGTCAATTAGGTGGTTCCACTGTGAGGCTCTTGGAGCATCTTTGAAGATAGGGATTCCGAGATACTTAAAGGCCTCCCGGTTGGTGTGTCCTTCCATCCCCAAAACTCTAGATATTCCCATCATGTATTTAGGTGTGATATTCCACCCATAAATCTTGCTTTTTTCCTGACTTATGTCACTTCCTGAAACTGCAGCATATGCGTCTAGTTCCTCCTTGAACTTCTTTGCAATTATTGAGCTTGCCCCGCCTAACAGCAGGGTATCGTCTACAAATTGAGCATGATTTATGTCTTTCACACCTTGTGCTATTTTTAAACCCTGAAGGTTGTTTTGGGCTTTGGAGTTTTCCAACTGATAGCTTAGTACAGAAGCCTAGATTGCATAGAGGAGGGGCGAGAGTGGGCACCCTTGCCTTAACCCTCTGGAGGCTTGGAAAATTTTTGTTACTCTTCAATTCATCATGGGGTCTATCCATGGTGACCCTATACAGTCTCTAATCCATTTTACAAAAGGTTGATCGAAACCAAACTTCCTCATTACCTCAAATAAAAAGTTGTGATTAACTCTATCAAAAGCATTTGCGAGATCTAGCTTTATAATCATACCTTTATCTTTCCTCTGGATGCTTGAATGAAGGGCCTCTTGAACTAGGATGATGTTGTCTACAATGTGCCTTCCTTTGATGAAGCCTCCCTAGTTTTCTGGGATGATGAGAGGGATGATTGTTTTCATTCTTTTTGTTATTACTTTGGTGAGGATTTTGTAGCTTGTATTATAGAGGGAAATTGGCCTGAAGCGGTTAAAGTTGAGCGCTTCTTTCTCCTTTGGGATAAGTGCCAGGAAGGCCGAGTTTGTGATCCCTCCTAGCTTGCTACTCAATTGTTATTTCCTTATCACTTTGGTGAGATCAGATTTGATTATCCCCCAACATTGTTGGTAGAATCTGGCAGTGAATCCGTCCGGTCCAGGAGCCTTGTCCAGATTCATTTGATCTAGTGCCTCCTTTGTTTCCTGTTGCGAAACTCGCTCAAATAGTGTGAGATTGATATCTTCCTTTATAATATTTGGGATGATGGAGGGGGGGTATCGATGGGGATCAATGTTTTCCCTTTGCGTTTCTGAGTAGAGGATTTCAAAAGTTTTGAAGGCTGCTTGTCTAATGCCTTCTTGATCTGAGATTATAATATTTTGGGCCTGAATTTCTGTCACTGCCATATAATGCTTCCTTGCTTCCGCCTGCCTATGAAAATAGCTAGTGTTTTTATCTCCTTCCTTCAACCATAGGCTTCGGGATTTTTTCCTCCAATAACATTCTTCCTCCCTGCAGGCTTTGTGCCATTGTCGTTGGAGGTGATCTTCTTTGAGTAGATCTTGCTATGTGACCTCCTTGTTTTCCAAATCCAGCTAATGGATCTCAAGGTGCCTTTGGGCTTCTTTGCATGAGGTGGCTGGGTCTGATTGTCCTTTTTCCTAGGAATTTAGAGTAGTCTTTAGCCTTCATAGCTTCTCTTCCCAAACATAAAATGCAGATCCTTTGACCTTGTTTGTCGACTCGCTGGTTACTAGGCAAAGAAAGTCTTTGTCTTGTGTCCATGATGGGTTGAATCTGAAAGGGATGGGTCCCTGGCCTTGGTCAGTCTTAAACTCTAAGCGCATAGGCTTGTGGTCGGAGGTGCTGTGAGGGAGGATTTCTGAGGAGGCTATGAGCCTGAGAGTCAAGAAAGAGCTTTGGACGAGGAATCTGTCTAGCCAGGCAACAATATGCCCCGGTCCTACCATTTTGTTGGTCCACGTATAGAGTCCTTTGAGCGGTTTGATGTCGATTAGATCCTAGGATGAGATAAGGTCTTGCACCCATTCTCTAACTGGGTGCCTTACAATAGATCCCCCTCGTTTTTCCTCCTGGGATAGGGTTACATTTAGATCCCCTCCTAGGATGATATTTTCTAGATCATTTTTTTCTAAAAAGTCTTGGAGGGTTTTCCAACAGTTCTTTTTTTATTCTATGTGTTGCGGGACATAGATATTAAAGAGTCTTACCATGTATCTGGAATCCTTGTGAAGGAGATGGGTGTGAATCCAATGCATGCAAGTGACTGAGCTGATCAGTTCAATTTTGGTGGTGTTCCACAGGGTGCAGAGCCCTCCTGACGCGCCTTTGGCGTTTTCAGCTAAGCCTTGGTTGTTCTTCCAAACGTTCGTTGAAACTTTGAGAGAGTCCTGTTGACTCATCTGGGTATCCTAGATGAGTAGGATGTCCGCTTTGGATGCTTTGATGATATCCTTGAGAGCTTCTTCTTTCCTTTTGCTACCAAGGCCCCTACAATTCTAGGAGGTTAACTTCATTAATTACCTTGGGGGGGGGAGTGGCCTCCTTGGGAGGCTTTAGTTAGCTTCCTTGTTTGCCTCACACCGATCAATTGTTTGATGGTTGGTTGTGCACCTTTTAGAATGTCTTTGTAGGTTTCTTGATCTCTTTCTGCTTTTTTGGATTTCCTGCCTCTTCCTAGTTTCTTTGGGGTGTCCCAGGCTTCACTTGCTCCTTCCAAGTCATTCCCTGACGAGATCTCCCCATCCTCTGTGCCTTGAGTCACCCCAATCCTTTGAGGGGATTTATTTTGTTCCTCTTCTTCTGTCACCTTTTGAGTTTCTCTGTCTTTAGGGATTTGGGTACCTCTTGCTGCTTCCCCTTGGGTGTCTTTGCTCGGCTCCTCTATCTCACCTCCAGTTTTCGGGGCCAATGTATTGAAGTTGTTAGCCATCTTTTTTCTTCCTAGGTTATTTTCTTGAGATGGAGCTGATTTTTCACTTCTTGGGCCTTTTGGTTTCAGTTTCCCTTTCCGGGCCTGTTGCTAGCCTTCTTCTCCTGCCTTCTCTGTATTTGGGTTTTTTGGGCAGTTTCATTGAAAATGGCCATATTCATGACATCCTCTACATTTGAACGGGAGGTGCTCATAATCCATCTTTTTAAGGTGGTGCCAATCCCCTACCTTTAGTTTTACCACTTCCGGCAACCCTACCTCCATATCAACTTCCACACAAATCCTTGCACAGGAGTACTGGTCTTTTGTGTCCTCTCTATCGATGTAATATCCCAATCCATTTCTGATAGCTTGCAGCGATGAGGAGTTCTAGCAGTGTATTGGCAGGTTCAGGAGTCTTACGCAGACATGTACGTCTTTTGGTACTTCCGAGGCTGGATCAAATCTTGGGGTCCATCAATTCAGATAGATCCCCTGAGTGCCCATGAAGTACGGTCCATTTCTGAAGATTAGATCTCTATCCTCCTGAGAGATGAATTCAAAAATAAAGTATCCTCTTCCAACCGCATAACACGTTACATTGTTTGTTATCAGCGGCCGCTAGTTCCTTTGAATCCAGTTGTCTATTGTTTTGGCTGAGGGCCAGAGACCCATGAACTGACCTACCAGGCTGCGATCTGAGAGGGATAGTGTGACCTTCATTGGATGGTCCGGGGGAAGGTCAATCTCCGAAACATCGTTTAGCCTCTTTACGAAGCTTGGCGTTTCTGACTGGGGGGGCTTCTTGCTGCAGGCTGTGACTAGTTTACGAAAAGAGGAGGTTGGGGAGGGAGGGGGCGAAGACTCCCCTCCGCCTTAGCCAGACATGGCAGCGACTGAACGCGAACCCTAAATCAGAGCGGGAGCTTTTCACCTTCATGCTACTCCACACCGTTTTCCCATTGGACTAAGATGAATGTTATTGTGGAATCAAAGAACTAATCCACTTCCTTTGTTATTAAACTATCACTATTTAATACTTTTAAAATTATTCTTAAAACTTTTTCAACCATTCTTCCACTACACAAGTACATGTTGAATTTCCCTACAAATGAAATGATGCTTAAGCATAAGGATTTAGGCAACAACCCCTTGTAGTGAATTTCCCTACAAAAGAAATGATGTTATTGTAGTGGATTCCCTTAACAATTTTATCATTTTCCATAATCCTCCATGGGATGATTAAACTATAAACCCATAAATTATTGTTGCAATTAAGACATACTAAGATGAAAGATTCAAAATAAATCATCATGGAATAGTGATCCATCAAATGAAGATGAAAAAAAAATCTATGTCCCCATTTTATAGAGAGAATTGATTTTCCACTTGTCACACATACTCTACTCTTTGTCCTCTTAAACAATTGTTGTATTTTATTTTTATTATTAAAATAAGAATCTTCTTACCCATTATTATATCTAGTATATCTTTATGAAACTATTTCAAATGCATTTCTCTTCACTAGTAAACATCAATTTATATTTACATTTACATTACACGAGAATAAATATTTTTATTCATGTAACCTCATTTATATTTACATTACACAAGCATACATATCTTTATTCATGTTCCCTCTTTATTTAATTTTGGAATTCAAAGTCCACTTACCATGAAAGTCTTAAAACAAAATTGTAAAATGGAAGGTTAAAAACCAAATTTTAACTTCACATAAAGATATTTGATTTGACATAAATAAGACCAAATTGATTGTGAAAATGAGAATCTCATAAATAGCATGTGAAAATGGGAATCTCATTAATAGCATGGACAAGGCATTAAATTAAAAAACATTGATTTTTTTTAACTATTAAAAATAAGTGCAAAGATTTTATTAAAAACATGTGCAATATTTTATTGTATTAATCAAATTTTTGAAATGAAAAATAAATAATCAAATATAATATTTTTTTTTTAAATTTCATATTCTACAATTTACCAAAATCTAAATAAAAGAAATAAAAAAAATCTTTAAAATTTTACATTTAATTTTGGTTTTTTCAAGTTATATACTATAATGTATCATCAACTAATAATTAAAAAACAAATCTGAAATGCAATAAGACATAATATTTAGTGATAATTCTACTTCTACCAAGTGCAATAAGTTTAAGTGTTTCCAATCAATGTTGATTTTACACCGTCCTTTATTATTAGGAGGAGAAAGTCATTTTAAATGCCTAATCTCTAGTGAGAATTATACTTCTAGTAAGTAATATAAAAGTGTTTTTTAATCAAAGTTGTTTTATGTTGTCCTTCATTATTAAGAGGAGAAACGCATTTAAAATGCATAATCTTTAGTGACAATTCTACTTCTGCTAAGTACGATAATTTCAAGTTTTTTTAATCAAAGTTGTTTTCACACCATCCTTGATTATTAGGAGGATAGACTCATTTAAATTTAGGTAGAATGCTTTTTTAGGACATGGTTCCTAAAAGAGTTTGTATTTTATAAATATTTAGTTTTCACATAATGTGATAAAAATTAAAAGTTTGATTTATATTTTTTAAAAGTTAAATTTAGATATCTACAAAGACTACATTATTATAAAAGGAAGGACATTGTTTTTAAGATTCCATTGAAAAACAATATTTCATACTTCCACATTGTGAAAAATAAATATCACACTTTCAAATAATTACTCAAGAAACAAGTGTTATTTTCCAAAAAAAAAATATGTGACGTGTTTGCATTACATTATAACATGGTAAGGTGAGGCCCTAGATGATGTTACACAAAAATATTAACAAACACTTCAATAATTCAAGGAAAAGGAATTGTTACGACACTTGAAAATAATTACTTTCTATTATGTAATTAGTCATTTATATAAAATATTTTATATGATTATATGATGTGTAAACAATAGGACTATGGTGTGTCCAATTCATTAATACAGATCCCAATTGTAGAATAAATTTAGTTTTATGTTCAATTTTGGTTCAATGCTCTTTGATTCACTCACATATTTAAAAGAATAATGAAAAATCTCCTCTTTGAACTAGAAAAAATATGATAGTTCAACAATCATCCCTCTTTACAACTAATACATAGGTAATCACTATCTAGTGATCAATAAATTCATCCATCCATAACAAAGATCAACCTAGGGATGTAATGAATCGACCAAGATGAAAATTTGAGGGAATTTTAGCCTTTCGGTGAGTGGGAGAGAGGACATGAAAGGAAAACAAAGTCTACAAGCAAGGAAAAATAGGCAAAAAATTAATAACATGCTAAAAATAGGCTATGGGAAAAGATAAAATGGCCAACAAGAAAAGGAATCATTAGCGGGTAGATTCAATCATCCAACAATTGAGAAAAATGTTTTCTGGGTGGATTTGTATGCTAAACTATGGACAGAAATTCCTAGGGATGAAGTAAAATTCCCAGAGAGGTATAAATTCTCCTAGAGAGTTATAAATTAACCAAGGCAAAAGTAAATTCACCCAACAATAAAATAAAATTCCCATAGAAGGAAATACAATTTGTGGGTGAGTGGAAACTGAGTCAAATTGAAAAAACACAGATCAGAGAGGATTGAGATAATGAATCTTGCATCTACTAACTAGAACATAAATTTAAAGAAATAAAACTCAAATTGAAACCACATTATACCTCCCTATAGCATATTACACCCACACAATATAAACAATAAAGATTTTTTTTTTCTAA
>JASDQU010819463.1:33204-47653 GCA_032191745.1 Picea mariana | reverse complement strand
CAGAGAGGATTGAGATAATGAATCTTGCATCTACTAACTAGAACATAAATTTAAAGAAATAAAACTCAAATTGAAACCACATTATACCTCCCTATAGCATATTACACCCACACAATATAAACAATAAAGATTTTTTTTTTCTAAGGAGATTCATTACAATGGGAGAGCTATGCATGCCCAAAAATCTCATGCATTGTTACTCATGAAAAGAAATGTAGATGGCCATGGCTCAAAGATTCCTTCACTCATTGCGGACAGGCTCCTTGACTCCTTCATCCATCGATATTCAAGTAGGATACACTCTTCGATATCTCATATCTACAAACTTCCCAAGTTTTCCTTTCCTCCCCTATTCCAATTATTCACTATAAACTTCATTTTTAATGGGTTTAATTTGGAAGGAGAACCATCAAAATGGTTCACTTTTGCTTGCAACTTTGTCAAAAAAGACAAAAAAAAAATATTACAAATTTACAAAGTATTTTGGGTGAGGATCCAATTAAGATAACACCCCCCCATTTGTAGAATTTTTGTCCCTAAAATACTCAACTACATTCAATCATCTTATCCAATCAACAAGTAGACTATGGAAATTATCTACAAAAGGGTTCCTTCGCATAGGATGGAAGATAAGAGATGAATAGGGGATACCTTTGACATTCACTACTACAATAGCTTGTTTGAAAATAGTTTCTCCTTGGATTGCAAGTGAAAACAAATCCCCTTTCCCCTTGACCTTGACTCTCCAAACTTTCTTCTTGGATATTCAATTATTAGGATGGGGTTACGAGTGAAGTCTCCAACATTTGGCTTCCCAATGTCTAGTTAATATGAAGAACTAACAATAGCTCCTACATGGGATACTTGGCCTTCTAGACTTCCAACAATCACTATCCTTATGACCCATTTTGTTGCAAAAAAAAAAACTATGCCATACCTCTTTGGTTTGTGATGATTCTTGCTAGCTTGGTTTCTTGGTCCCCCAAGTGTTGGAGATAATATGGATGGATTAATCATCTCTTTTCTTCCTCCTTCTAAGCTTCTACAAGGAAATTTGAGTGGCTTGTTCCACATGAATTCTTTTACAGTTCCTCTTACCTTCACGAGAGTGGTTTCACCTGCACTTGTGTTGACTTCTTGTCTACTATATCCTAAGCCTTCATGCTTGGGACTCTATTAAGCTATAATGGGGATCAAAATACCTTTTCCTTCCTTTCATGTCCCTTGACCATAATATCCCATTTTCCTCATGATATTGGAACTAATTACTCTAGTGTTCTTCTCAAAGTCACCAAGGGTATTGGAAGCTCAATTTACCATGTTTTTCTTTTTCATGGTACTTGCTTCGACAGTGGAAATGGAAGGGGATTGCTTGGTATCTTGGAAAACTACTTCTAGTTTCTTCAAGGCCTCTTCCTGCTAGAAAAATAGGTGTGCTTGTTTCCCCATAGACAATATAGCAATATTGTCACCCAACCATAGGCACAAAGGCCACCCTCGAGCACCTTAACGTTGAAATACAAAATAATTATGGAAGCAATCCAATAGATAAACAAGGTAGTGTACCTTTCTCCAAGGCTACTATACCAAGAAGGAATAACCAAAGGCCAAGCAGAAATTCCAAACCATAACCAAGAGAAATTCAAACCAAAAACCAAAATACTAGTTGCAACAGCTGCAACTCCACTCCCTCTCCAAACTTGATCACCACTAGTGTTATGCAATTGTGAGATTGAGACTTACAAATGAGCTCTAGGACCCTCTATTTATATTTCTCCATATCACTTGATTGGGAAATATTGTCCTTATGGAGGCTAATAGCTCAATATTGAATATTCTTTTGGGTCAAATTGTCATCTATGGTTATTATCCAATGTTTTAGGGTTTCTCTTTCTTCCTGAAATATTCTAGTCTTGTCAAAGGTTACACTTGGGGGTTAATGCCGCCTGCAACTACCATAATATCAACACTCCCTCCTAGATAGGGAGGTATTAAAGGAAATGGCCTTGAGAATAAACAAACCATTCAGCCGGTAACATCATCATAACCACACAGGCTATCTCATGATCAAATCATGAGCACCATCATCACTATCCAACTAGATAGTCTCCATGGAAATAAAACCAATGCCATACAATATAACAAAACTATGTCTATGCATAATAGTATATAACTACTATCCAGTGGTACACAACCACTCTCAGTAGAAAACTATTACTAACCAGTGACATACAATCACTACCAGTGGATCACATCCACCATTGATCTAGGTGGATATTGGTGGCCACCCACCTATTCCACTTGGACCCCCACCATTGTTTCTTTTGATTTTCTAGTTTCCTTAATTGTAACACAATTTACTATTTTTGACAGTTTTTCAGGTGCTAAACCTTCGGAGCCGTTTTGATGCCCTAAACGACGTTTTTTGAGCATCTACTGATCAAAAAACACCATCATGATATTTTCTGCCAATAGTTGTATTCCTCATATAGATCTTTATAACGATGTATCACATGCATCAAATGGAGATAGTATGCCAAAGTTATGACCCCGCGAAATTGATGTACCAATTTACCCCGATGGGGCCCATATTCTGTCATTTCATCTCCTAGGGTTAGGTTTTTTGGATGTTTAGGGTTTCCATTGTTTCTCAATAATAGATAGGACTTTGAGCCTCATTGTAAAACATAGTTCAGAGGCCTGTAGTTGCCATATGTCTTCTCAGAGATAAGCTACCAATGCCCTAGCTAGTTTATTTCTATTTTGTCTGTAAACAAATTTCAGTTTTTTCATATTAATGAAATGAAATGTTGTTTCCACTGCATATATGTATTCATAGTTATTTGTGTATTCTGTTTCATTACTGCATAAATTCCGATCAATGGTATCAAAGAGGTATTCTCTTTCTTGATCCTTCTTTGCATGTCCCCAATGAGGTTGAGGTATAAGGAGTTAGTGCTCGATCCAGTTGAACCTTTGTAAGATCAGCCTCGCAAACCCTTATGACCACCCATGGGGGATGAAAAGAAATACAAAGGAGCAAGAGATCCTATCAAAATATTTCTTGAGGAGGCCCTTGAAAAACAAAGGAACACAATGATGGATAACTTCACCCAGATCCTTCAATGATTTCCCACTGGCAGTGCATCTGCTTCCAACATCCACTCTAGAGGCGCAACCCCTTTTAAGGTACAAGTAAACTTTGACATTCCCATATTTGATGGTCAAATAGATGCAGGCATCATAGATAGATGGTTGAATCTATTAGAAGGATATATCTCGGTTCATGACTTTTCCGACCAGGAGAAGATTATTTTTTCACTACTCAAAGCTGCCACCCATGCCAAGGACTGGTGGGAAACCTATTGTGAGAAAAAGGATGAGGAGGAACTCTCCCTGTTCTTAACCGTACCCACTTGGAATTCTTTCCGAGATGCCATAAAGGAACAATATTATCCCGTGGGGAGCTATGAGGAAAAGTACATACAATGGATTGTGTTGTGGCACCAAAGGGATAAAGATGTGCATGAGCTGATGAATCTATTCGATACCCTGTGCACAAAGTTGGGTATCAAAGATTTGAAGAAAAATTTGGTGTTGAAGTACCGCAGTTGTCTACACAGATACATTCAAGAGGAAATGGAGTTCCTTGACATCTCCTCACTTGCTACAACATACTGGTATGCTGCCAAGATTGAGAAGAAATTCAAACAGAAGAAGCGAGACTTTCGATCTGTGAATCAAAAGCAAGTGAAAGGTGCCCCCAAACTGTAGAAAAAAGGACAAATCCAAGGCATGGAGGGTTAAGAAAACCTGCCAAAGCTGGAAGAAAAGAAAAACACCGCGAATATGAATAAGGACATGGGAAAGTGGTGTGAGTTCCATAAGAGCTCCACTCACAACACAAGTGAGTGTCAGGACAAATAGTCATTGGTGGCTGAGATGAGGGCTTCTGAATCAAATGCATGCTCCAACACTGAATTAGAACATGAGAAGGGGAATTATAGAGGGAAGTATACTATCAATGTGTATCCCAACACCACCATTGCCACAATGAATATCCAAAAGGAAGAATCGGAAGATCCAGAGGAGGAGGAGCGTCTCTTCCACTCTGAGATGTGGGTAAAGGGTTCCCCACTATAGTTCATCATCGACAATGACATCCAAAAGAACCTCATTTCAGCAGAGGTCATGAAGCGGTTGGGATTTTCAACCACAACACACCCACAACCATACACCATCAGGTGGATTCACCAAGGACAGGATCTCTGCATCAGCCATCAATGTCACCTTCCCTACAACATTAAGCTCTTCACCGATGAGGTGTTATGTGACATTTCTCCTATTGATATTTTTGATGTATTATTAGGCCATCCATAGTTGTGGAAGCGACATGTTGTGTATGAGTCTCGACCTCATGTTGTTATTTTTACCGTGGGAAATAATTTGTACAGGATACCAGAGGTACCACCACATGTCGCTATCTCTTTGGTTATTGCAAAACAATGTAGTAATATCATTTCCAAAACTAGGAAATTTGTTTTCCTAATGATCCACCCTCAGGGAAATAAGAATACTATGGTCACGACCTCCAGATAGGGATCCTTCGCACAACAACAAAGAATGGACAAGGTCGTGGAGGAGTACTGAGACATCTTCATCTCACCTGCAAAGGTGCCTCTGCACTGTCAGGTCAAGCAGCCCATCAATCTGACCCCAAGTGTGTCACTTCCCAATGGACCAATATATGGACGCTTTGTTCTGGAGAATGATGAAATCAAGCGATAGATTTAGGAGTTGCTGCAGAAAGGTCATATTTGGCCAATTTCATCACTTTGTGGGAGCCCGATCGTGTTGATGCAAAAGAAGGATGGGACTTGGAGAATCTCTATTGAATATCGGGTGATAAACAATATCATCGTTCGAAATAGGTACCCGATCCCACATATTGATGACCTTCTGGACCAACTCAAAGGGGCAAAATATTTAAGCAAGATCGACTTGAAGTTCGGGTATCACCAGGTACAATTCGAACCATTTGATGTGTGGAGGACTACCTTAAAATCCAATGAGGGTCTTTTCGAATGGCTATTTGTTGGCATAGGGGCACACCTAGGGTTCAACGCTTCAAAAATGCACCAAAAAAACCCTAACTAACAACCCTTTCGGCAACACCTACGAAGTAGATGAAGTCTCACCTAAAGTAGCAAAAGGGGGTTGCAGGACACAGGCGTCTACAACCAGAGGAAATGAAAAATGGATCCAAGACAAGAACACACAACAATCTGGCTATTCTTTATCTCACTTAAGCCTACTTCACAAGTTATATCTCAGATCTAACACAACAATGCAGTAACAATCTAATAGATGGTAAATATCACGACATCAATCACTAAGAAAAACAAGATATACGTGGTTCACCCTCTCCCTAGGGCTACATCCACAAAACTGTGTTTCTTGATATATTATGTGTAACATCCCTGGCCATCCATGCCAGGCCACGCTACGCCAGAGAACTCTTTCGTTCTCTTTGAGGAACATACGGTAACATACCTAGCATCCAAACTGAGCTACGCCACATAAATCTTTCAAACTGCATGCAATTAAAACATATACACACACATCCTTGGCCATCCATGCTGGGCCACACTACTCCAGAGAACTCTTCTGTTCTCTTTGTGGAACATACTGTAACATACCCAGTATCCAAACTGAGCTACGCCACATAAATCTTTTGAACTGCATGCAATTAAAACATATACACACACATAACTCTTGTGGAAGATTTATATATAAAATGTAAACAAACAAATACATTCTGTAAATGCACAGATTAATACTAAAATAACAGAAAACATAGACATGCAACATATACAGGAAATACCCATAAACATACAGACAGTTATAACCATGCATAATATAAACCCATAAAACTTAACACGTAAATAATAATGCATCATGTAAATTTATCACACAATTGGCACTTATATTAGTAAGAATATCACCAACTGCATGCAGACCTTCCATGAACATCCCATCCTTAGACCACACTACTCATCACTCTCAGTAGTGGGTCACCCCCGATTTGGGACTAAACTCCACCTGGGTAAAGGGATTCCTAACCAGGCTAATGGCTCATAGAAAATAGGAAAGACTCCATCACAGGTGATCACTCAACTAACAAGATACAGTCTCTCATTCCCCACATGCCTATCCCACCCCAGGATGTGTGCCCCTTCTCTGCTCAACAGTCCTTCGGCTGCCCCACTTCCTTTTCGAGCTTCAGCAATAGGCTGGACAGAAAGCCTCAAAGCACTGTATCTTCAGTTCAACACCTTCAGGAAATCAATTCCCAACAATTCTCTCACCCAGAGAGAAATTTCTCATGGGCTTCACAACATGCTTCTTCAGTCCAACTCCCAAGCTAACCAACTACAAAAACAGGTATGGCTCTGGATACAGATTCTAATACAATGATAGGAATTATGGAGGATAGATGACTTTGTGAGTGAATGGTCCTCGTATCATTGAATGGATGACTCAATGATGGAAGGAATGATGGTACTAAATCTTGGAAAATGAAATAAGTCCCCACAATATGTATGCATGTCCCCAACTTGACACTTGTCATGTTGGGAGCTACTTTGGCCCACTTGTCCCTAACTTTGGAACTTAGGATAAAATAATTATCCATACTTTATACTTTAAGAAATATTAATATAATATTCCTTTTTAAATTAAGCTCCCTAGATTATCCCTTTTTCTTAACTTTTAGCCCCCACTATTTCCTAACTAGTGGAGTTTAGTCCCCCATACTCTTTTATCATGGCCAATCTACATGCAACGATGTATTTTATATTAATTATGAGACATATACAAAAGTAGGCGCACTGGCCTTTAACATCTAGGCTCTCTGGCCTAATCAAAACATAAGAATCCTAGCTTATAATAACTGGCTCACCAACCTATAAAACACATCATATACATAAAGGATTCATGGAATCAATATTGCGTGCACTTAATTTGTTGTGTGCGATATCTTGGAATGTGCACACTTCATCATTTTGTTGCACAGTATATGTGTGCACTATACAATGAAAGGTCCATACAAAAATGTTATCAAATAGCTCACCATCTTAAGTACTTTTTCATTTACATTTACAATTGGGTTCGTCCTAGGGATATTACAATCCCCTCCCCTTATTTATGCACTTTCCTTAGTGCATCATGTACACATATACAACAAAATTTTAAAAAATCCTTAAAAAGATGCTGGTATTCTTCCCACATTGCATCCTCATGCTCCCAAGTAGCATCCTTAGGACCATACCAGGTCCATTTGACCTTTACAGTCTATATGGCTCGATTCCAGAGCTGTTTGATTTTTCGGTCCAGAATGCGTACCGGATTCACTTGGAAAGCACCTTCTTCTTCCACCTGAATCACATTCCAATCAATAACATGATTAGAATCATGTATATATTTCTTTAGCAATTCTACATGGAATACATTATGAACAAACATATATGTAGGCAATGCAATCATATAAGCTACTGGACCGATCCTTTCTAGGATTTCAAATGGCCCACAATAACGAGTGGCAACTTGGAACAATTTCCCAACTTGAGGGAACTTTTGTTGGATTTCACTTTCAAGAATACATGGTCCCCAACTTTAAATTCCCTGTGATTTCTGCCCTTATCATCATAGATTTTCTCCTTGTCTTGTGAAACCTTTAAATTTTATTTTATTTTCATCAATTGCTCCTCCATTTCCCTGAGTATATCTAGCCCAACCACTGCTCTATCTGTTAGGTTATCCCAACTCACTGGTGTGTTGCACTTTCTGCCATAAAGTGCCTCAAATGGGCTCATCTTTAGAAATATTTAGTACCCATTGTTATAAGAAAACTCTACCAAGTGTAGGTAGTCTTCCCATTTTGATGGTTTATCCATCACATACATCCTCAACATATCCTTAATCACTTGATTCACCCTCTTTGTTTGTCTATCATATTATGTATGATAAGTTGTGATAAAATTCAAATTTTCTCCAAATCAATTAAATAATCCCTTACAAAATTTTGAGGTGAATTTTGGATCCCTGTTAGACACAACTGTCTTGGGTATTCCATGTAATCTAGCAATTTATTTCACATAAAAATTAGCAATGTTGGCTGCCTTGTGAGTGAGCTTAACTGGAATAAAATGGGCAGCTTTAGTAAGCTTATCCACCACTACCATGATAGAATCATGTTGCTTGTTTGTTCTGGGAAGTTTGGTGATGAAATCCATTGTTACCACTTCCCATTTCCACTCAAGAATGGGTAATGGTTGTAGCAAACCAATTGGGTGTCTATGCTCGACCTTTACCTTTTGACATTCCAAACATTTTGCAATAAAATATGCAGCTTCTTTCTTCATCCCAGGCCAATAATATTGGATTTTGACAGATGCAATAGTTTTATGATAACCTGGGTGCCCAACATAAGGTACATTATGCATTTCTTCCAATATCATATTTCTCAATTCCTGAGAATTTGGTACATAAATTAAACCCCTGTATATGAGAATTTCATCGTTATCTAGCTTGTATTCTTCAATTTTCTACTGCAAATTACCTTGCTATAATTTTGCAACTAAATCCTTGTATTGCAAATCTAATTTTGCAGCCTCTAAAATTCTGTGTTTCAAATCCGATTGGTACATGCTAATGGTTGTATCATGCATTTAATGCACTCTTCTACTGAGTGCATCAGCCAATTTGTTCTCTTTCCCCTTGATATGCTTTATATCAAAGTCATATTCACTTAGAAATTCTAACCATCTTATATGCCTAACATTTAGAGTTGGCTAATCAAATAAATATTTTAGACCATTATGATCTATTCTTATCTCAAACATTTTCCCCATGAGGTAGTGTCTCCATTTCCTCAAGGCATGCACTATGGTTGCCAACTCCAAATCATGAGTAGCATAGTGTATTTCATGCTCCTTCAACTTCCTTAATTCAAAACATATAACAAACCCATTTTGACTGAGGACTCTGTTATCACCATAAAAAAATTTAGACAAGATCCAAGTCTTGGAAATTTAGCAAGAAGCTTGAAAGTTTGGAAAATTGATAATTTAGAGGACCAGGACATATCTGGAGGCGTATGGACGAATATAGTGGAGGAAAAAAAGGCATAACTCGACAGACCGTCGATTGTAAAATGACCGAGATCAACGGCTGGAGCCCATATTGGGCGGTGAGATTGCACAAGACTTAACCATGTAAAGGCGGACTCGGGAAAACCATTGTGGTTTTTAAATGGATGCGTGGTGCCTCTAGAGATACATCAGGGTGAAAGGTGGGTTTCCTAAAACCACTTTCGCAAAATCCTCGATGTCACATGTTTCAATACATCAAATCAACCACTCACGGGGCGGGCAATGGCTGGTCAGAATCACCCCGTTTCACTCATTCGGTACTTCACAATCGTATGATGTCGGGTGAACACCGCCATTTAACAAACTCAAATGCTAATCATTTGAAATGGATTGGCTGATCGTGGTAACCCAACGTACTTGTAGTCGATCCTGCCAATAATTCATAATTGGAACTCTATAACTATTGATTCTCAAGTATGGAGGTATCATTTCATCCATAAATGAAGTAATCTCCAATTTGATCAGCTCTCTAATTTTTGTAGGAACATTTTGGTGTCCACGAAATTGGGACACATGGACAAAGCTATATCTAGTGAAACCGGTCATTCAGGTAACATGGAAGATTTACCTATGAGTAAAAAGGAAAGGGTAATTGCACATATATTAGCGACCAAATTTCATACATAACCTGCTATAGACTCTGGATTAAAAGCCAAGATAAATCCCATTATGAGGGATATAATCATCAACATGCAAGCCGTGAAAAAGAAATGGAGAAAATGACAAAAGAAAGAAACCATAGCTAAAATGGTTGAAAATGTTGGAGAGAATCAACCAGTCTGGTTGGATACTTTAAAGGAGGAGATTGCTAAGCTAAAGTGAATTCTCGGGTGAAGATAAGTACATCCCAACAAGTTTTGGACAAATGGCAACCTAAAGTAAGTGTCCCAGATATGATAGACCTGTTACTAATGGTCCTTTTAAAATAGGATAACTGTTACCTTAATTCATTCATTTTTGTAACTTGTCTCTATTTTTAGAATTTTGAGGAAACCTGAACATTTTGAATTCCACGAGAAATTCCCCTATATATATATTGTCTTAAGGATGTAGAAATTATGGAAAAAAGAGGATCCTTTCCTTTGTGCATGAACACTTTTGTAAAAATTTGGGGCTAATATGAATATACATGCAGAGGCAGATTTTGGATTGTTTATGAAAAGATTTCAACTGACAGTGATATGAGTCTTGTTTTCCTCTCATAGCATGTATTTCCTGTAAGAATACATTTCATTTACACTTCTTTCTGTCTAAATTAGAGATTTAGAGGCCCATAATTCATTATTTGATTCTCTTGGCTTAGCAACTTAGACTATGTTTATTTCTTCTTAACTTATTCAGAATTCATCTCTGTAATGCTCTGATGTAGTTATGTGTTTATTTTTCCTCTGATGTCATGCAAAAATTTCAGATATAAACTCAGACTTACTGCCTAATTTATCCTTTTCCTATGAATAGTTCTTAGGTTTGATGATGCATTTTATTTATTCCAGACCCCATAGCCCAAATTTCATCTTCATTTCTCTATTTATTTGATTAAAAACCCCCAACACAAACCAAACATAGCCACCAATTGCCATATATATATCAAGTGACATGAGAGAGCCCTCTCTGAGTTGAGCAGGCTAGTGCCTCATCTCTAAATCTGGTTGAAACAGTTACCTCTGTCGTTTGTTTATCAGCCAAAACAAATTTACAGAGTGCTAACATTTTGGCACAGTTGCCGGGGACGAAATTGAAATTTTTTCCCTAGGAATAACGATATGGTTAAGTTCTAAGGTCTAAGAGAAGTAGACACTTAGACACATATTGGATGTATTCCTGCTCTGGCGACTCCACACATCAAAAAATTAGTTTGAAGGTGATTCCACTGGTAGAAGATTCCATAAATTTGAATTTTCACTAGAGAATCCACTCTCAATCCAGAATCTAACTTCCAAAACATTATTGGTGACTCTACTCAAGATTCAAATGTAATTCCAAGACTCCACTGGAAAATGAGATCCCTTGACAGAGGTATGAAAAGACATTATGGAAGAAAACAAGTACTTAAAATTGGATTTTTTCCAAGGCATTTTATTGTTTGTTATAAGTTGCTTCTGCCTTTTCCTTGAACATGCCAAACACATTTTTCTTTACCTACTGCATTCTGATGACAATATTGAAAAACTTCTAACCATTTATCCTCCTCTTAAAGTTACACATGCATACCCACAATGTATCACTGATTTTGATAAGAGTTTTATAGTTGGGCCATGTGATGACCATGACCAAGTCGATAAACCTCATAAAGCCAAGGCCGATGTCTCTTCCCATGTTCCTAGTCCAATGTCCTCCATATCCCAACATAGATACAGACACTTAAATTTACCCCACATCCTTCATGATTTTCCTCCAAAACACTATAAGTACCTGCCTATGTTTGATGGGGAACCTAATACCATCTCAGCTGAAAATCACATCCAACGGTTTGAGCATTTTATAGATTTGTTTGAGATTGACCATGATGATGTTTATACGAGGGCCTTCTCTCAATCCTTGAAAGGAGAAACCAAAGACTAGTTTAAACGTTTGTATCCAAAGACAACTAGTTCATGTGAGGAATTCAAGGATGTCTTTTTAAAGTTTTGGGACAGGAATAAATCTTTGGATCTACAACTTATAGAGTTCTATGCCTTAAAACAACAGAGCAATGAAACTATTTATATATTCAATAGAAGGTTTTCCAGTGTCTATTACAATTTGTCCAAAGGAATTCAACCCACTGAAGCCGCTACCATGCTCCATTATGCAACTACTCTTCATCCATATTTGTCTTTCCTCCTGATGGAAAGAAGACCTAAGTCCTTACAACAAATGTTTAACGATGCTCAGGATATTCAACACAACATCCAAGCATGTAAACAAATCCAAAATGAGGAGTTAGATGCTAAATAAAATAAAATAGAATATGAATGGAAAATGGTTGATTGGAACCTTGAACTTATAGTTGACCATGTCATAGGCCCTCTTGAATTTCCCAATACCAATGATGTTGCAAAACATTATGTCCCACTTGTTGAAAGAGAAGGCATTGATTTAGTTTCTGATCCATCCCATGATAAACAAGGGGTTGATTATTTCATTTATTCATTTATAGATAATCAAGAAGATGAGTGTACAAATCAGTTTGTCGAATAAAACATTGATGTTCCAAGTTTGTTCTTGTTAGATGACCTTTCATATGTCAGTGATCTTCCTGTATATGACAAGTGTGAAGACGATCGTGATATTGAATGCTTTCTTTTTCAACAGTACAGTGAGGAGAAAAATATTAGATCAGCTGAAGAGAATTCTCTACCCTTGTGCTTTACTACATTCAAATTGTTGAAAGAGAATTCTCAGATTATTGTTGAGGAAAATGAATTTGTGTTGATGCAAAGTCACACCAAACCAACAAAACAGATTGACAAGATATTGGAGTACTTTTCTCAGACGCTTGATGACCCTATTCTTTGTTTTGAGGAAGACCTTGTAAATTCAGAAATACACTCATCGGCCGAAGACAAAGATGAAAGTGAGCATGTCCAGAAACCCAAAGAGATGGAAAAATGTACCTATGATGATGAAGAAGGTTTCGAATCAGATAAAAAAACCTTGCCATTGTGTTTTCCCTGATTCGAATTATTAAAAAAAAATGTCTGTGGCGCTTCAAATCAGAGAATGTCCAAGCATGGCATTGAAATTTAAGAAAGCAACCAGCTTACAGATAAAAACTCTCTCCCCTTATGTTTTTATTCCTTTGAATGGTTAAGAGAAAATCATGAAATTTCAGAAAAAATAGGGAGTTTTGACTATATTCTTAGTAGCATTGTTTTACATTGAAAGGTTATCATCATTGAATAACATCAACTGCACTCACATGAATTGCATGATCATTACTTGAAAGGGTATTTCAATTCATAATTCCAATATGTGTTTAATCACCAGATTAAAGAAGAAGTCGATCAATAAATTTTCATCAAAAGTCTTTTCTTTTCTCCTAGAACTAATGCAGATGTTCAAAAATACTACCAACAAGACAAGGTATTTCAAGGTTTCCTTTCTTCCCTTGAAAATGACATAGTGATCCTATTTCTGAACAACCTAGATATGGATGAAGATTTTGAAATTTCACTTATGAAAACTCTAAACAATGAGGAAACCCTTGTGAAGGAATCTTTCTCTTCTATCATGATTCCTGAAAAGGAATCATTCTTCCATATGATTCATGATCTCAAGACACATTATATGGGAAACGCTTGTGATAAGAATCTACCAATAATAGTGGATTACAACGAATCAATGTATGTACCAGATATGAATCTTTTTACACCAGATGATGTTTTCCAGCCATGGTTTCTTTATGACTCAGGAAATCCCTACCACCAGACCTCTCAACAACTTTGTCAGTTTTTTAGAATTAAACAAGTTGAATCACTTGGAAACAAAAATGCAGTGGAAGAAGTGAAACACAATGATTGTTTTACAGATATTTTAGAAGATCCATTTGCAATCCTATTAGAAGAAATTAATAGTCCAAATGTTTTTAATTTTTTGAGAATTACGAATGAATTTTTGAATGAATTATCAATCAACGGGATTTGGAGTGAGATTGTGTGAGGTAAACAAACTGTAATATCCCTTGGCCGAACCCAAATGTAAATATAATCCAATTATATTTAAGATAGTGAGTTGTTTAGACATCATTTTTGTAATACACCTTTCATGGCATGGTGCACGCATATACTGCACAGTAAAGGGATGTAATGTGCACATTTTTGAATACCACGTGCAGTAACTAAGGTGTGTGCAACCTTAAAGACAGAGGATACAACGTGCAATAAATAAATGCATGCAATATTAAGGTCAGCGAACCTTTGTGTATATAATATGCATTATAGGCTAGTGAGCCAGTATTATAAGCCATAATGCTTATGTTTTGGAATTAGGCTAGCGTGCCTAGATGTTAAAGACTAGAGCACCTACTTTGTACATGACTCATGATTAATATAAAATACATCACTGTGCACAGACCAACCATGATAAAAGAGATGGGGGACTGAACTTCACCAGTTAGGGAAAGGGAGGGCCAAAAGTCAAGGGAATATTATATTAATATTTCCTAAAACATAAAGTATGGATAATTAGTTTATCCTAAGTTCTAAAGTTGGGGACAAGTGGACAAAAGTAACTTCCGATATGACAAGTGTCAAGTT
>JASDQU010819463.1:7932-28647 GCA_032191745.1 Picea mariana | reverse complement strand
ATTAGCAAGACCACCTTTAGGACAAGGTATGGTCTTTATGAGTTCACAGTGGTACCATTTGGATTTTCAAATGCACCATTTGTTTTCATGTTCTTAATGAATGGTTTTTTCTGAGAGTATTTGGACAAGTTTGTCATTGTATTTTTGGATGACATTCTTATATATTCCAAGTCAGAGGAAGAGAATGAACATCATTTGAGGATGGTGTTGCAAGTATTAAGGGAACATCAGTTGTATGCCAAATTGAGCAAGTTCTCATTTTATTAGAAACAAATTCATTATTTGGGGCATATTATCTCAAAAGATGGGATAGCAGTGGACCCTGAGAAGGTAGAATCCATTAGAGAATGTTTAGCACCAAAGAATGTGACAGAGGTCAGATATTTCATGGGCCTTACAGGCTACTACAGGAGATTCATTGGAGGATTCTCGAAAATAACACACCCAATCATTTCCTTTCGAAGGAAAGGTATGAAGTTTCAGTGGACGTCGGACTGTGAAAGGAGTTTCCAACATTTGAAACAATTATTGACAAGTACTCCAATACTAAGGATTGCAGACCCAAATGAAGATTTCATTGTATGCATAGATGCATGTAATGAAGGACTGGGTGGAGTCCTCGGTCAAAATGGATTTGTGATATGTTATGAATCAAGAAAGTTGAAGGAGCATGTAAGAAACTATGCCACTCACGATTTGGAGTTGGCAATTGTTTTTGCAAGAGTTGGTTCTAGGCTGTAATAGAGCCAAGCCTTAGCACATTTTAAATGAAATAAATTTTTTCACTTGGACTTGACTTGGGTTGCATGCAACTGAATTCCAAAATAACCATGAACTACTTTTGATTAGAAGCTACCCCTTCCAACCCGAGAGGGATCTCTCGAATATATGTCATGATAGGATGTTCAATAAGCTTAATAGTGGGTAGATCTGTGGATAAAATAAAGTTTTGAGGCTTTTAGGGTTGATGAGTTGGACTGTAAAGTAGTCCATTGGGCATGGAGTCAAATGATCAAGAAAGTAATAAGAGTGTTTTGGCAATGCAGATCCATGGAGCAGAGGCGAGGTAGAAGCTGATTACAGAGGGAAGGATTTATAAAAATTATGGCAGAATAATAAAGAGAAAACATATAAAAATTCAAGGAGCACTTAGCAATGAGTGAATTACAAGCATAAATTAGTAGAAAGAGATAGTTGGGATAGAGCATCTAGAAAAGGATGAATTTTGAACCTTCAGATCTCTGCAAGAAATAACCTATAACATGTCCCGCAATAGAGAATCTAACAAATAGATTAATTCCATTACAAACACATGTTACAAATCAGGAAGAAAACATGAATTGAATAGTATGAAAACTGAGCAATAGACAAACCCTGTAACCAACATCACAATAATCTCTGTTGTAGATCGAAAATGACTCTGCACTCTTATATTTAAACAAGAAAACAAATGCTACAGCCCAGGAGTACTAATCCTATGTGTATCTTTCCCCCCTCTTTTACAAATATTCCTCATGTATCTATTGAGGTTGAAATCCTCTCTAATCTCAAAGATAACAACAATTACAACCAATTCTTGAAACTTTTTTCCATAGAAAATGGGCCAAACTGCTGAAAACTAGGGTTGTGGTTATGGATCTGTATCTCTCAAATAGCAACAGTTGTGTATAAACTAAAAGAGGATTTTGTGCATATATTTATTCTTAGCAAAAACATCTCTCAATTCCCTGAGAACCCTTTTCATTTTCCCCAAATATGCATTTAACAAACATGTGTCAAAACAGAAAAATATGAAATCTGAAAATTAGGGCTCGGAGATGGATTCAATTCTAGCAATATGTGACACCTGTAGGAAAAATGAAAGAGAATAATGATCTATGATGTTTTAGGCACAAAATACTCCAACCGTTTCTCAAAATGATACTCCAGTCTCTCAAAATCCTCATTCACAAATGATGACTCAGCACAGTAAAAAATGCCACATTTATGAAAATGAACCTCATCTTGTGGGGCACTTTTGACTGACTTACCAAGCTCAAAATTAAATTCTTAGGACTCCAATGGATAGATTAGAATTTTATATGTCGATCGACTATTCGAACACAAAAAACAGCCTCTCCACGGCTGAGAAAATTGTGTTTTTCTAAAGCAGTTTTGCACATGACTGGAGTCCCGATTTCGGGTTTTTGGGATTCAAGGAAACGAAGCAGTGGTTATTAAAATCTTCACGTCGGCCAAATTCCCGATGTCCAAATCCCCGAAATAGATTTTGGCTTTTACATTGCACTCTTTCGAGCCTTCAGGTTCCGGGTATCATGTCCTCAAGAGTTATGACATGCAAGGAATCCCGAATCGTGAAATCACGATGGGATTAATTAGACAATAATCATTTGTTTTAATCTCTTAATTAATCATGATTAGCATAATATTTAACATTTCATGGATTTAAGTGTTGGGACTTCGATAATACTTGACACGAGAAATTCTGAACCGTGAAATTGCGATGAGATTTATTAACATTAATCTTTCTTAATATTTATTTGACCCGGCTTATACTTTAATACTTTAGTGAATTCAGGGATCAGGGATATAGTTATTAAAATATCTACGTCATCCAAATCCCCGACGACAAAAAACCCAGACTCATGATATTTTTCTCCATGTGGATTAATGCTCGGTGTATGCAATTGTTCCACTGCCAATGCTTCCATTCATTCTCCTTGTGACTCAACGCTTGAACATATGGTACATTTATTTGATTCTCATGTGAACCCTGTCTTTGGATTTTTAGTGAGTTGGCTTGTGACTGTTATACTGTTGTGGCATTTGGGGATGATTTTGGCATTATTTGACTGAAGATGACTGGTAGAGAGCATTCAGTGATGCGTGTGATAGACAAATGGTCGTTTTCTCATATCTACACTTTCGGTAGTTAAACACTATAAAAATTTTCTCTCCTAAGTTACCGAAAGCCAAAATTTCAATATTGTTACAACAGAGGCTCCATCTAGGGATGGTGCTTTCCTATAAAGTGCCAAAAATAGTAGACCACATTCCTTCATCCATTGGGAGACCTCAAATCATCCTTATTAAACTCTAAACTCTGTCGCTTTACTTGCACCTTTCAACCACTTATTCATTCATTGGGATATGGAGTCATAATGTCTTAAATCAAAACCATACAGGATGCCAAACTGAACTAGAAACGTACTTAAAACCACTGTTGTACTCTAATTCTCAAAGTCAAGCTTATTTATATACATCACCTACTCTAATTGATATCACTATTTTTTTTTTCAAGTCTAGGAAAACTTCCAAATCAACAAAGCGAGTATTCGACTAACAAACTTAATTATACTTCCATTTTTGAGAAAAAGGTTGACAGGAGTAGCTGCAAATTTCAAACATGCCCTGGGAGCAGATACTTATAGTTTTGAAATTCAAACTCCAAGAAGTTGGAAATAACAAATTCAATCCCCCATTTTGACTCCATATAAACTGCTATTGGATTGTAGAAGGGAAGAGATATACCACTTTCACAATTAATCCATACTTCCTCCTATTGGGCAAGTTGTCTAAAATGTTTTTGCATACTTTGCCCATTGCTGGTTTTTTCTTCCATTGGTACAAAAATTCTGCATTGAAACTTACTGGTCTGTTGCTCAATGGTTGCTAGACAAGGAGGAGAGATCAATTGTTTCGGTAACCCCTCCTTATGTCCTTTATCTGATCTCCAAAGATCTTCTTGGTAGTTGTCATACATAGGATGATCTCTTTCATGATGTTGTTGATTGCTTTCCAGTTGAACCAAAGTTTCTTGTTGATCATCATCTTCAGAAACACTTTCATCACATTCATCAAACAAAGGAGGATTGTCGTAAATTTTTGTGTGTGATGAAAAATAAATTTTCTCTTCTTGTTCTTATGGATATTCATAATAAACAGGTTCAGCAGATAACTCAGGAGTGTCATCAGTCAGAAAAATGCTAGGAATATCAACTGTGAAGCTATCTATCTTAGATCCACACTCCTTGAAATCATAGTCTAAATCATCTTCAAACAACAAACATTATTAAAGGTTATTAAACATGAAAACCCTATCTTCTTCATGAAACAAAACAGTGTCTACAAGATGATCCTCTGGCCAGAAACCATCATCACAAATTGGTTTACTAACTTCCTCTAAAGTTCCATGGTTGTCATGATTTAAAATTAGATTTTAATTTTCAGTAATCGAAGAAGTTTCACTCACATGTTCAGGAATGTGTGAATGTTGTAGATCTGTGTAAGTAGGGGTTGCAACATGACTGTTCAGGAGCAAATCTATCTCTTCTTCTGTTAAAGGAGGAGGTGGTCTATGCAATTTCTATATCAAGCAACTATTGTTTTCTTTCTCTTCTGCATGTTGACCATGATGCTGAATATCTTTTTCTTGAATGTGATCACAAGAGCTATCATATCCTACTTTTTTATCAACCAACTCTTATTCATACTTATTATCTTCATCGACTTGAGAAATTTCTAATATTCCTCCCTCCTCTTCAAGAAGATGTGTTTGATCTGTTTGTCTTATGAATATTATATTCCAACAATCTTGAAAAAGTATTTCTGCTGAATAGATTCTTTTACAATGTTGATGAAAAAGTATGTGAAAATATTTCAATGAAGGAATATTGGAATGAGGTAAAGATTTATACCAGAGTCTAGCCTCTCTTTCCAACGAAAACATAAACAGTTTTATGAGGACATATTCATGATGTATATTTAATTCATCCATGAGCTTGCGGAATTCAAACAAGTGTTGGGCAGTGTTATCGCACAGTTTGTAGTTTAGGTTAAAGGCTAAAGGATAGAGGGAAAACTGGCGTAATAGTAACCTTCCCCACCCAATGTCACTTCAATGGGGAGGTTATTTCTATTTAGGGAGGTTAGCCCAAGAGAGATGTCCCTGAAAACCTGAGGTTTTGAAGAGGCTAAGGTATAAAGTCAAGATCAAAGTTTCCCCCTCACAGGTTACCACCAAAGTCAGATAGTCGGCTAATCAGCCAATAAGGAAGTGTATGCCCAAATAAAAACACCTGCCCGGAACAAGACAACAATAACACAATATATATGCAAGCTATAACTCAATGGGTTAGTACTTCAATGACTATATGACATCAATTAATAAGAAATGTAAAACAATAGATACCAGTGAAGTCAACGTTTTATCAATTAGCTATGGAAAACAGCATCAATTCATCAATAAATATCAAGATGATCAATCTAACAATGTATCCAATCAACACTTTTATCAATAAGTGCTTCAAATCATCATTTAATTGCTTGTATTTAACACTTGTTGTGTCAAGATGAGATAACCAACTGTGACGTTAGCCCTAATTAGGTTAGTTTGTTAGTTAGGGTTTCAAAATTTAGAGTTTTGAGAGTGGTTTTGTACACTAGGACTTCAACGTTGCAGGTTAGAGATCAGTGCCTTAGGGTATATGGAGTCAAACAAGATGAGGGCACAAGGTTTTGAAAGGATGAAGACTTAAAGACTAGAGGGAAGGGCTCTAAAGTGCTCCAAAGGCAGGGCCCTAGAATCAAAACCTTAGGGGAAAGAGGCTCACTCCGGTGTTGCTTAAGCAAGGCCTCGTGCTCTTTCCTACTTCCTTAGGTCAACTTGGCAAAACGGCTAGCATAAATGATAAATTTAACCAATGGATGAGGTGAGAGAAAGTGTTTTAAAGACAAGGCTTTCAAACCCTAGAAGATGATGGCCCTAGGTGTAGATAACCTAGGCATAGGACGTAACCCCCTTTTGAACCTATTAAATTCAATGCTAGCTAAAGGGAAGAAACAAGATGAGTGTAGCAAAGGCTAGGCTCAATCCTCCTTCTTCAATGGCTGGAATATTTCTCTCTAAGGGGACATGAAACAAGGACCTACTTGTGTGCTTGTTACCTAGGGTTTTAAATCAGCAATTTAATAAGAAAATGCAAGAAATTAGACCTACAACCATTCAATTAAGAATTTTTGCAAGAAAATCACTTACATGCCATGAAGAAAGCATATGCAAACCCTAGTTGTAAACATTCCTTGGAGAGAAATGCCAAAAGATGCCAAAAAATCCTTCCAATAATAAGTGTGCCTCACTTAGAAAGAAACAATACCCTAGGAGGGCGCAAAAATCATACCTCACAAGTGTGAGTGAGTTTTGTTATGTCAAATGAGGGAAAAACATCCTCAATATATAGTATCTCATGACCTTTAATTTAAATTAGGTCATTAAAAATAGCTGACAAGGCTAATAATGAAAAATCATACTATTTTACATTAAACTGTTAAATGAAACCCTAAATGAGCAATAAGCAAGACGTCTAGCCCCTTTGAGGGAGATGTTGGCCCTTTTTAGGGCAAAACACAGCACTAGATGACAAACGTTGGCCCTCTCTGGGCCTCCAAACTCCGCCACACATGCCAAAATGCTCTGTCAAGGCACGATACACTGGAGGTAACGTCATGGCTCCTAGATGATGTCC
The DNA here is from genome assembly GCA_032191745.1 of Picea mariana. Taxonomy (NCBI): domain Eukaryota; kingdom Viridiplantae; phylum Streptophyta; class Pinopsida; order Pinales; family Pinaceae; genus Picea; species Picea mariana. The sequence continues at coordinate 22,123 of JASDQU010819463.1, read as the reverse complement.
TGGGGCATCAAAAAGCACACATTCCACCTGTAGTGGGTCAACCCCCCTGGGCTGGGCTCAGCTAAGGCATCTTGGATGAAAACGTCCTTCTTCTTCTCTCGAGCAAAGGCCCGACCAATCATTATCCTGTCTTTGCCCCTGATCAGGTCCCAACAACCATCTGATGGGCTCTTCAGCCCCATGGAGGTCCGAGCTAATCATCTCCCCACGTGTACCGGTCCAAGTGGTACCTGTCCATCAGGCATGGTCCTGCACATCAAAAACTTCACCCTCCATGGGCTCATTAGTCCTAAGGATCATAGAAATGTCAGTCATATTTCATCATTAATTTTATCAAATGCATACATAAAACCCCTAGCATATCATCCAATAGCTCAAAGACATTGCAATGACCTACTATACAAAGCTGAAGAAAAAGACAAAATGCCCTATTGAGACAACATCCATAAGAAAATGAAAGTTTCCAGAGGATATCATCCAAGCCATGTAACATGAGGTGGTGTGGTCAAAGGATGTCCAGACATAGTGAAAGACAGGGGTGATATTATCCATGGGTGCCTTTGTAGGAGGCGAGTTGTACTTGTCATGGATGCAATTCTTTCCAAGCCCTTTATTGCTTTAATTCTTTCTTTTCTTTATTACTTTTTATTTCTTTCTATTTCAAGGTCTAACTAGAGGACATTGCCTTGGTGTGGTGACCAGAGCTGACAGTGTTACCCACAAATACTTTCACAGAGATGATAAGGTTGACTCATGATGAGACCCCCTTTCCCTTGGCCATGCAACCAAAGGTCACCGCCTTGGCGTGGTAACTAGATAATCGCAATGTCATACTACTAGGTAACCATGAACATAATGGGTTGGCTCGTTATGAGACCCCCCATCCTCTTGGCGAGGTCTTGTTTTGTCATTTTCTTTGAGTCCTTCTTATTTCTTGTTTAGAGGCTTTTTATTGCCTTCTCAGGGATCCCTGGGTGAGGCATCTCTAGGTTTTGTTTTTTATGGATTTTATCTCTTACCAACTGCTTTTACCCCCTGGGCCTTTAGCCCCTTATTCTCACAAGATAAGGTGTACCCCACAAATAGGTCATCCTAATGTCCGGACTAGGGGAATGGGATAGATGAGTGGGAGATAAGATGTAAGAATGATGATATGATGGGAGTGAATGATGGCTCTTCAAAATCCCCCCAGGTGTCTAACCAAAACCTATGGGTACAATCTTGCTAGGGTACCGTGTCAATCCCCCCAACCATGGTCAAGTGGGTTAATGTAATATCCAAGCAGTCGTCAGAAATGAAAGAAATTTGATGCATATATCTGAAGGTTAGAATGATCAAATATGACACATGCCATGATACCTAGACCAATTACCTCATGGAGCAACAGTCTTCTCTGTTACAAGTCCAAGCCGAAGGTGATGGATTCTTCTACTGTTGACAGGACAAGTTTGATGAAGAAGAAGAAATATGGGCCCTCCAGGGCCATGCTCAAGTCAATCCTACTCTCATTACTCCACGTCTAGGACCTATGGGTCTCAAGACATGATCTCCTAGTTATCCCTAGAAATCAGGGATAACATCTGGCTCCAACGTGGGGACATGTGCTCACTGTATAGTGCATGAGAACCTCAACATCTCTGGCATAAACCTACAGACTTGCTTAGACTCGAAAAGGGGATCAGTAAAAAAGGTTGGGTTGTATTTCCACCCTGCAAATATAATATATATATATATATATATATATATATATATATGACTGAAATAAAAAAATCAATATGCAAGTGAGGAAACAAACTAACATGAAATGCAGATGGTATAATACACAGAATAATTCCTACCTACCTACACTTACCTGTGGAATCATGTCCCACCACCTTGGTGGGGTTTGAGGAGGTGCTCGCTGATGGGTAATGGGCACCTTATCCCTTCCAAAGTGGACAAATAGTACGAGTTATCAACTGATTCCATTCCGACTTTGAAAAGTCTGAGCCATGATTGCGTACTTCCTTTCACATTAGTTGGCTCTCCTTTCTGAGTATCCCACATCCATACCAAATCTCCCTCCTTGTATTTTCTGATTTTGTGTTTGGTTGTTCCCTGAACAACCCTGGTGTATTTTACTGAGGGAGGTGGGTGAGCTTCTGCTATAAAAACTTCTTGTTGGGATGGGTGGATTTGCACGTCATCTTCATCCTTTTTCCTTTTTAATATCTTCACTGTCCCAACTTCTTTGTTTTGAAATTCATCTAGGAGTTGCTAGTATTCTTCTTTCTTGGGCCATTCAATCTGATCAAACTCCTCTTCTATTGCAAAGGGCATATCTTCCCGAGAATATTATTGAAGAGTTTGTATCACATATTTCTACACTTTATTGACATTTATGGGAGGAACGATATCCTGTACATGATTTCCAGTTATTAGTATATTGAGTAAATGTCCAGTTGTCCCATATTTCAAAGGTAATCACAAAAAGGTGAGATCCATTTCAAGGGACTTGCCTATCATTGCACGAAACTTCCTAGACAACAACATTCCCCATACATCTAGGACATCAACCACTATAATATCTATGTGGACTGTCTTCTTGGGGAATTTTTTTAAGTGTACTTCGACATTTTCAACCACACCATGTGTGGGTATTGCTTTAGATTCAAGGCCACACACAATCCTGTAAGGCCTAGTGACCTTCAAACCCATTTTCTACATGACTTTGATAGACATCATGTTGGCGCCAACACCTGTATCTAGCATGCAATTGCTAAGGTATTTTTTGTTCATCGTTAAAATCATGAAGAAAGGAGGGTTTTCACCATGCTAGACCCTAAAATGATCAGCTTGCAACATAATTGGGGGGTCCATAGGCTCAGCTAATCCTAAAAAGAAGGTATCAAAGCGTTCTTTAATAGATGGGATCTTGATTGCTTATTTTAGGGGAACGTTCACATGCATCTTTGATAAAGCTCCTTCAAAGTCAAAATCAAGGTCAACCTTACTAGTCTTGGATGTATTGGGAGGAAGAACCTCAAGAGATCTCGGCTGATCAGCGGTAGGTTGTTTTGGATTCTTTCTCCTGTATACTTGAACTTCCTTCTTTTTAATCTTTTCTCGTGATTCCTGGTCCAAGTTGTTTATTATTTCCATCCTCCCTGCTCTTGCTGCTTCCTTCAGGGCTTGTTTATGTTTTATATCTGTGATATTTACCTGAGGAAGATTCATGTAGCAGTCCAAATTGTTGACTTGTTGATGGCCAGCGTTATAAGGGCATTCATGTTCCCAATGCGCTTCATTGCATTCTAGGCACCAAGGGTTTTCATCAACAACATTTGTAGGGGCCAGAGTATTTAGGACTTCATTTTCATTCTTCAGTTTGTATACTTGGTTCCCTTTCTGGAATTTCCCTTTGAACAGAGTTTTAGGTGCCTAGATATGGGATTTTTCAAGTCTAATGATCTGGCTCATCATTTCCTCTTGATTCTTCATGATGCCATCCACGGAAGCTTGTAACTTTTGATATTGGTGCAAAGATCTGAAGTAGGTTCAACATTGTGTACTACTTTCTGCTTGGTGTCTATTCTCCCCCTAGGGTTAGAAAAGGGCTCAATCTTGGATGAAAGGAGATTTCCTTCTATATTGGTAGCGAGCTCTTGAGGTTCTTGAATGGATTGGGGGTCTTTGTCTCTAAGAAGATACCCTAGTTGGCCATTGAAATATCTGGTGTAAATATGAACAAGGTAATCATCTTTCGCATGACTTTGGAGTAACGCTTCGAATCTGGTGTGAAATTCTTGAATGGACTCATTCTCATACATGGAAAGGCTATTTAGTCAAGTGAGCAGCATGTTAGGGTCTTCTTTGATGCTCCACCTTTTTAGAAATATTTGCTCAAGTCTATCCATGGTCTTGATGCTTCCGTCAGGAAAATTGAGATACCAACGTCTTACAACATCATAAAGGGTAGTGGAAAATAACTTCATGACCAAGTATTCAGCGTCATCAATGATGGGTTGAAGCTGAAAGAATACCCAAAAGTTACTCATATTCTCTTCAGCACTATTGGCATCAGTGCCGGTAAACTGAGGCAACCACTTCTCATACTTCGGTGGAATTTGCCTAGGGTAGCCTAGTATAGCTGACATGTCTAATGGCTTGAAAAGAGTAGATGACCATTGTCTTTGATTGTTAACTGGGTTTGTAGTACCCGTCTGAGAGGTAGACATGTTTAAAGGAAGTCTCTTTCCAAAAAGTGACTTGACAACGTGTGAATTCAAAGGAGGCTTCCTTCTAAAATATAAAGGAGCATTATTGAATCTCCTTTTGGTTTGTGGAGTCGCCAGATAGTTTTCCTGAAACTGTCAAAGAATAGGGAGATAAAAGATTAGTGGAGTCACCATGTAAGCTTGTAGGAAAAGGTCTTCAAGGCAAGGCTTACCAAAAGATTTGTCATTGAGGAAGATTGACTCAGTGCTCCCCGGCAACGACGCCAAAATGTTATCACACAGTTTGTAGTTTAGGTTAAAGGCTAAACAATAGAGGAAAAACTAGCGTAACAGGAACCTTCCCCACCCAATTTCACATCAGTAGGGAGGTTCTTTCTATTTAGGGAGGTTAGCCCAGGGGAGACGTCCCCAACAACCTGGGGTTTTGAAGAGGCTAAGTTATAAAGTCAAGATCAAAGTTTCCCCCTCATAGGTTACCACCAAAGTCAGACAGTCGATTAATCATCCAATAAGGAAGTGTATGCCCAAATGAAAACACTTGCCCAGAACAAGACAACAATAATACAATATATATGCAGGCTATAAATCAATGGGTTCATACTTCAATGACTATCTGATATGAATTAATAATCAATGCAAAACAATAGATACCAATGAAGTCAAAATTTTATCAATTAAATATGGAAAAAGCATCAATTCATCAATAACTATCAAGATGATCAAGCTAACAATGTATCCAATCAACACTTTGCTCAATAAATGCTTCAAATCATCATTTAATTTCTTCTATTTAACACTTGCTGCATCAAGATGAGATAACCAACTATGATGTCAGCCCTAATTAGGTTAGTTTGTTAGTTAGGGTTACAAAATTTAGAGTTTTGAGAGTGGTTTTGTACACTAGGACTTAAACATTGGAGGTTAGAGATCAATGCATTAGGGTATATGGAGTCAAACAAGATGAGGGCACAAGGTTTTGAAAGGATGAAGACTTAAAGACTAGAGGGAAGGATTCTAAAGTGTTGCAAAGGCACGGCCCTAGAATCAAAACCCTAGGGGAAAGAGGCTCACTCCAGTGTTGCTTAAGCAAGGCCTCGTGCTCTTTCCTCCTTCCTTAGGTCAACTTGGTAAAATGGCTAGCATAAATGATAAATTTAACCAATGGATGTGGTGAGGGAAAGTGTTGTAAAGACAAGGCTTTCAAACCCTAGAAGATGATGGTCCTAGGTGTAGATAACCTAGGCCTAGGACGTCACCCCCTTTTCAACCTATAAAATTCAATGCTAGCTAAAGGGAAGAAACAAGATGAGTGTAGAAAAGGCTAGGCTCAATCCTCCTTCTTCAATGGATGGAATATTTCTCTCTAAGGGGACATGAAACAAGGACCTACTTGTGTGCTTGTTACTTAGGGTTTTAAATCAGCAATTTAATAAGAAAATGCAAGAAATTAGACCTACAACCATTCAATTAAGAAGTTTTGGAAGAACATCACTTACATAACATGAAGAAAGCATATGAAAACCCTAGTTGTAAACCTTCCTTGGAGAGAAATGCCAAAAGATGCCAAAAAATCCTTTCAATAACAAGTGTGCCTCACTTAGAAAGAAACAATACCCTAGGAGGGCGCAAAAATCAGACCTCACAAGTGTGAGTGAATTTTGTTATGTTAAATGAGGGAAAAACATCCTCAATATATAGTATCTCATGACTTTTAATTTAAATTAGGTCATTAAAAATAACCGACAAGGCTAATAACAAAAAATCATATTGTTTTACATTAAACTATTAAATGAAACCCTAAATGAGCAATAAGCAAGACGTCTAGCCCCTTTGAGGGAGACGTTGTCCCTTTTGAGGGAAAAACACAGCACTAGATGAAAAACGTTGGCCCTCTCTGGGCCTCCAAACTCTGCCACACGTGAAAAAATTCTCTGTCAAGGCGCCATACACTGGAGGTGACATCGTGGCTCCTAGATGATGTCCTAGGGAATTAGAAAGCACACGTTCCACCTTTAGTGGGTCAAACCCCCTAGGTTGGGCTTAGCCAGGGCATCCTAGATGAAAACATCCTCCTTCTTCTCTCATGCAAAGGCTCGACCAATCATTGTCATGTCTCTGCCCCTGATGAGGTCCCAACAACCATCTAATGGGCTCTTCAGCCCCATGGAGGTCCAAACTAATCATCTCCCCATGCGTACTGGTCCACTTGGTACCTCTCTGTCAGGCATGGTCCTGCACATCAAAAAATTCTCCCTCCATGGGATCATTAGTCCTAGGGATCATAGCAATGTCAATCATATTTCATCATTAATTTTATCAAATGCATGCATAAAACCCCTAGCATATCATCCAATATCTCAAAGACATTACAATGACCTACTATACAAAGATAAAGAAAAAGAAAAAATTCCCTATTGGGCTAGCATCCATAAGAAAAGGAAAGTTTCCAGAGGATATCATCCAAGCCATGTAACATGAGGTGGTTTGGTCAAAGGATGCCCAGACATAGTGAAAGATAGGGGTGATATTATCCATGGGTGCCTTTGTAGGAGGCGAGTTGTACCTGTCATGGATGCAATTCTTTCCAAGCCCTTTATTGCCTTCATTCTTTCTTTTCTTTATTACTTTTTCTTTCCTTTTATTTCAAGGTCTAACTAGAGGACATTGCCTTGGCATGGTGACTATAACTGACAGTGTTACCCACAAATAATTTCACAGAGATGATAAGGCTGGCTTGTGATGAGACACTATTTCCCTTGGCCATGCAACCAAAGGTCACTGCCTCGGTGTGGTAACCAGATAATGGCAATGTCATACTACTAGGTACCCATGAACATAATGGGTTGGTTTGTGATGAGACCCCCCATCCTCTTGGCTAGGTCTTGTTTTGTCATTTTCTTCAGGTCCCTCTTATTTCTTGTTGAGAGGCTTTTTATTGCCTTCTCGGGGATCCCTAGGCAAGGCATCTCTAGGTTTTGTTTTTTATGGCTTTTATCTCTTACCAGCTGCTTTTACCCCCTGGGCCTTTATCCCCTTCTTCCCACAAGATAAGGTGTAACCCTAGAAACAGGTCATCCTAATGTACGGACTAGGGGAATGGGATAGATGAGTGGGAGATAAGATGTAAGAATGATGATATGATGGGAGTAGATGATGGCTCTTGAAAATCCCCCCAGGTGGCTAACCAAAACCTATGGGTACAAGCTTTCTAGGGTACCTTGTCAATCTGCCCAACCATGGCCAAGTGGGTTAATGTAAGATCCAAGCAGTCATCAGAAATGAAAGAAATTTGATGCATATATCTAAAGGTTAGAATGATCAAATATGACACATACCATGATACCTGGACCAATTACCTCATGTAGCAAGAGTCTTCTCCGATACAAGTCCAAGTCGAAGGTGATGGATGCTACTGCTACTGATAGGAAAAGTCTGATGAAGAAGAAGAAATATGGGCCCTCCAAGGCCATGCTCAGGTCAATCCTGCTCTCGGTACTCCATGTCTACGACCTGTGGGCCTCGAGACATGATCTCCTAGTTATCCCTAGAAATTGGGGATAACAGGTGGGATTGTCGTCCGCATATTCTCCAAATTTAGGAAGGACATCTTCCCAAACTTTAATGTCTAGAATAGTGTTTGGAAAACCATAAACATTTGTAAAGTCTAGAGGAGCAAACCTTGCATCAATCTGAGTGGCGAACGAATCCAACATTTTGAGACCAGTGGAGTCACCAGTGAATCATGTAGAGTCTTTGAACCAAGGAGTTGTCAGGTGAATGATCACAACCAATTGAATGCCTATCCCTTGTTCACCACCAAGAAATAGATATTAACTTTTTGTTGTATCCTAGGGAAGATAACTTCCTTCCTCCATCCCTGGAAACAACGCTAGAAAATGTTGTTGCAAGAGTTGGATCTAGGCTGTAATAGAGCCAAACCTTAGCACAATTTAAATGAAATAATTTTTTTCAATCGGACTTGACTTGGGTTGCTTGCAAGTGAATTCTGAGTTAACCATGAACCACTTTTGATTAGAAGCTACCCCTTCCAACCCAAGAGGGATCTCTCGAATATATGTCATGATAGGATGTTCAATAAGCTTAACAGTGGGCAGATCTGTGGATAACAAAAAGTTTTGAGGTTTTTAGGGTTGATGAGTTGGATCGGAAAGTAGTCCATTGGGCATGGAGTCAAATGATCAAGCAAGTAATAAGAGTGTTTTGGAAATGGAGATCCATGGAGCAGAGGCGAGGTAGAAGCGATTACAGAGGGAAGGATTTATAAAAAGTATGGCAGCAGAATAAAGACAAAACATATCAAAATGCAAGGAGCACTTAGCAATGAGTGAATTCTGAGCATAAATTAGTAGAAAGAGATAGTTGGGACAGAGCATCTAGCAAAGGATGAATTATGAACCTTTAGATCTCTACAAGAAATAACCTGTAACCTATCTTGCAATAGAACATATAACAAATGGATGAATTCCATTACAAACACATGTTACAAATCAGGAAGAAAAAGTGAATGGAATAGTATGAAAACTGAGCAATAGACAAACCTTGTAACCAACATCACAAGAATCTTCACTGTAGATAAAAAATGACTCTGCACTCTTATATTTAAATAGGAAAACACATGCTATAGCCCAAGAGTACTACTCCTGTGTTTCTCTTTCCTCCCTCTTTTACAAATATGCCTTGTATATATATTGAGGTTGAAATCCTCTCTAATCTCAAAGATAACAATAGTTACAACGAATTCTTGAAACTTTTTGCCATAGAAAATGGGCCAAACTGTCGAAAACTAGGGCTGCGGTTATGGCTCTATATCTCTCGAATCGTGGAAGTTGTGTATAAACTAAAAGAGAATTTTTTTCATCTATTTATTCTTAGAAAAAAAATCTCTCAATTCCCTCAGAACCCCTTTCATTTTGCCCAAATCTGCATTTAGCAAACATGTGTCAAAACAGGAAAATATGAAATCCAAAAATTTAAGGCCTGGAGATGGATTCGATTCTCCCAATATGTGACACCTTTAGGAAAACTGAAAGAGGATAATGATATATGATGTGTTAGGCATAAAATCCTCCAACCATTTCTCAAAATGATACACCAGTCTCTCAGAATCCTCATTTGAAAATGATGACTCAACACAGTAAAAAATGACACATTTATGAAAACAAACCTCATATTGCAAGGGCCTTTTGAATGCCTTACCAAGCTCAAAATGAAATTATTAATACACCACTGGACAACTTAGCATTTGTAAATGTCTATCCACTATTTGAACACAAAAAAGGACCTCTCCACGGCTGAGAAAATTGTGTTTTTCTAATGCAGTTTTGCATATGAATGGAATCTCGATTTCGGGTTTTCGGTATTCGGGGAAACGAAGAAGTGGTTACTAAAATCTTCATGTTGGCCAAATCCCCAATGGCCAAATACCTGAAATAGATTTCCTCTTTTACATTGCACTCTTTTGGGCCTTTATGTTTCAGGTATCATGTCCTCAAGAGTTATGACATGCAAGGAATCTCGAATCGCGAAATCATGATGGAATTAATTAGATGATAATAATTTGTTTTAATATCTTAATTAATCACAATTAGCAATTAATCTTTAACCTTTCATGCATTTAAGTGTCGGGACTTCGATAATACTTGATGCAAGAAATCTCGAACCGCAAAATTGCGATGAGATTTATTAATGTTAATATTTCTTAATCTTTATTTGACCCGGCTTATCCTTTAATACTTTAGTGAATTAGGGGATCAAGGCTGTAGTTATTAAAATATCCACATCATCCAAATCCCTGATGGAAAAGAACCTGGTCTCGTGAGATTTTTCTCCATGTGGATTAATGCTCGGTGTATGCGGTTGTTCCACTGTCAATGCATCCATTCATTCTCCTTGTGACTCAATGCTCGAACATATGGTACATTTCTTTGATTCTCACGTGAACCCTGTCTTTGGATTTTTTGTGAGTTGGCTTGTGACTGTTATACTGTTGTGGCATTTGGGGATGATTTTGGTGCTATTTGACTGAAGATGACAAGTAGAGAGAATTTTTTGATGTGCGTGACAGATAGATGGTAATTTTCTCATATCTACACTTTCGGTAGTTAAACACTATAAATTTTTTCTCTCGTAAGTTACCGAAAGCCAAAATTTCAATATTGTTGCAATAGCAGCCATAATGCATGCCCTGAGGAAATGCAGAAACTACATCATGGGAAAGAGGTTTGAACTAAGAACAGATCACAATGGTTTGAAATATTTATTTGATCAGCCAAATATAAATGCTAGACAAGGAAGATGGTTAGAATTTCTAAGAAAATATAACTTTGATATAAAGCATATCAAAGAGAAAGAAAATAAGGTGGTTGATGCACTCAGTAGGAGGGTGCATGAACTATGTGATATAGCCATCAACATGTATTAGACTGATGTTAAAAGAAAATTTCTAGAGGCTAGAAATACAGATCTACAGTACAGAGAATTGGTAGCAATGCTACAATAGGGTAAGATACTTCGGAAGATGGATATTTATAAGTTAGGAGTAGATGGAATACTATTGCATAAGAACAAAATTTTTGTACCAAATGTTCAGGACTTGAAACGTATAATTTTGCATGAGATGCATAATGCTCCTTATGCAGGGCACCCTGGATATCAGAAAATCGTAACAACGGTCAAGAGCCAATAATTTTGGCTAGGTATGAAGAGAGAAATTGCATAATACATCTCTAGGTATATGGAATGCTGGAAAGTTAAAATAGAGCATAGGCACCCAACAGTATTGTTGCAACCATTTCCCATTCCCAAATGGAAGTGGGAAGTGATGCCAATGGATTTTATTATGGGATTGCCCAAAACATGCAAGATACATGATTCGATTATGGTAGTGGTGGACAAGCTTACAAAAGCTGCCCATTTTGTTCCACTAAAAACTACTAACAAGGCAACAGATGTCACTAATATTTTAATGAAGGAAGTGGCACGATTGCACGGAATTCCTAAAATGATTGTGTCTGACAGAGACCCAAAATTCACCTCAATTTTTTGGAAAGGATTGTTCAAAGGATTCAAAACGAATCTGAACTTTAGTACAGCTTACCATCTTGAGTCTGATGGATAGATAGAAAGAGTGAATAGGGTGATAGAAGATATGTTGAGAATGTATGTGATGGCCAAACCATCAAAATGGGAAGACTACCTACATTTAGTAGAATTCGCTTATAACAATGGGTATCAAGCATCCTTGAAAATGATCCCATTTGAATTACTTTACGACAGAATATGCAATACTCCAGTAATATGGGACAATCCAGCTAATAGAATAGTAGTCGGGCCAGAATTGCTCAAGGAGATGGAGGACCAAATGTTAAAAATTAAGTAGAATTTGAAAGCTGCCCAAGACAGAAAGAAAAGTTTTGCTGATAAAAATAGAATCCACAGAGAATTCAAAGTGGGTGATCATGTTTTCCTGAAAGTGAAAGCTAATAGGAGCTCTGTGAAGCTAGGAAGCTGAGCCAAGTTAGCAGCCAGATTTTGTGGACCATTTGAAATCCTAGAGAGGATTGGTCCAGTTTCTTATATGATTGCATTGCATGCATCTATGTCTGTTCATAATGTATTCCATGTATCATTGCTAAAGAAATATATACCCGATGTTAATCATGTTATTGATTGAAATTTTATTTAGGTGGAGCAAGAAGGTGATTTCCAAGTGCATCCAGTGTGCATCATGGATTGAAAAATCAAACAACTTTGGAATCAAGCCATAGGGATTGTAAAGGTCCAATGGACCTGGTACGTACCTGAAGACGCTACTTGGGAGCATGAGGATGCAATGCGGGAAGAATACTCGCATATTTTTGAAGAATTTTGAGAATTTTGTTGTATATGGGTACATGATGCACTGAGGACAACGGATAAATAAGGGGAGAGGATTGTAATATCCCTCGGCTGAACCCAAATTTTAATATAATACAAGTATATTTAATCTAATGAGATGTTTAGACATCATTTTTGTAATACACCTTTCATGGCATGGTGCGCGCATATACTGCACAGTAAAGGGATGTAATGTGCACATTTTTTAATACTGCGCACAATTACTAAGGTGCTCGCAACCTTAAAGACAGAGGATACAATGCGCAGTAACTAAGTTCATGCAATATTAAGGTCAATGAACCTTTGTGTATATAATATGCATTATAGGCTGGTGAGCTATTATTATAAGCCAGAATGCTTATGTCTTGGAATTAGGCCAGCGCGCCTAGATGTTAAAGGCTAGAGGACCTAATTTGTACATGACTCATGATTAATATAAAATACATAACTACGCGTAGATCAACCATGATAAAAGATATGGGGGACTAAACTTCACCAGTTAGGGAAAGGGAGGGCCAAAAGTCAAGGGAATATTATATTTATATTTATATTTCCTAAAACTTAAAGTATGGATAATTAGCTTATCCTAAGTTCTAAAGTTGGGGACAACTGGACAAAAGTAACTTTTGATATGACAAGTGTCAATTTGGGGACATGCATTCATATCATGGGGAAACTTAGCTCAGGGGGGATTTTTTCACAAAGAGATACCTTACGAATGGGGGAAGGGGACCTAGCAGGCTGAGCATCACTTTTTGACAAAGAGTTCACAATGATTCTAAAACAGACTCAGTTATCCAGTAAATGACTCCATGACCATTTCATTCATATATTCTATTATCCTTGAGACAACCATGTCACCTTTCTGAAGCATGTTTCCCCATCCTTTTTTGGTTGGTGTACCTGGTTATCTTGGAGCGGGATTGAAGAAGCAGGTTTTCAGGCCCGTGAGCAGTTCTCCAAGCAAGAGAATTCAAATATAATGCATGAAACCATATTCCCTGTCATTGTTCAAAGAAAAAAACCAACCAGTTCCCCCCCCTTCAAACCTTTCCCAAAAATCACACTGCTTACTATCACTCAGAGCCCAAGCTCTGATACCATGTAGAAAATAAATGAAAAAATTAGCAAGTACTAATCTCTATAATACACTTAGCAACCTAGAAATAATTGTCTTAAATGAACTCTAATATCATTCATAGAATACCATAAGAATAAATACACAATGCTAAGAACTTTTGCAGTGTAATAAACATAATGAACAACAATCACTCAACCATGAAATACACATAAATTTAGGCAATGCTAGGGAATGTGGGGAAACCAAATGAGAGAGAGATTGTTTAGTAGATTTAGGAAATTTGTATCAGTAGAAAATAATAAAACCCAACAGAAGAAAACCACTTACAACCACAACACTTCCCCTCTAAATGTTGTCTAGAAACTTGTGCTCAATGATTTGTATGACCTGTATGAACCAGCTGTACCAACACATAAAAAAACATGCCAAAACTATACTATACGAACAACAACAAAAAATATCCCCCAATAGCAAGAAAAATACCAACAAATACCTCATCTTACATGCAACAATACTGTCTCACAAACAATGTCCCTTTCCTATGATGTATGGATTGTAAAGACTATATGTATCTGTATAGTACAACCTCCAAAATAGAAAAAAACTCTAACACAGTTAAACAACAAATTGCCTTGGGATTTGTTCCCTCTTTATTCTTGGGAAATGTGCCCATATTCCTCTCTTTCCTCATGAAGCTATCTCTCTCTCTCTCAATATTTTCTCTTGTGTCTTGCAAACTACCCTAGGTATTCTCTTATAATTTGAAAGTGACCCTTCACCTTCTCCAACTCTAATGACCAAGATCTAATATTTCCTTTACAAGATCAAGGTACATGATTCATTCCCCCCAAAATAAATCACTTTAAAATATTAAAGTACATTTTCACTTTATGACTTAAGTGCACTTTATGAGATAATATCACTTTAATATTAGAAGGTACACTTTATTAAAAAGTCGCTTACATAAAATAACCACTTTATCACAACTTTATGAAAA
>JASDQU010819462.1:59181-69709 GCA_032191745.1 Picea mariana | reverse complement strand
CATTCCATTCTAGGCACCAGAGAGTCCATAAAACTTTTAAAAGTTATCCTGATTATTTCAATGAAGTGAATTCGGGTCCATTTTTTTGTATTAGTTGTTCAAACTCAAGATACTTGGGCCTTATAGTTTCTTCTATAAGAAGAAACTATCGTTTCTTCTTCTATAGTTTCTTCAAGGGACATTCAACTTATCCTAGAAGGGTCATAAGAAAAATGTGAGTAAATCTGAAAAAAGAGCGAGGCATTTCTGGTCATGGAAATCTACCTTTCCTTCTAACATTGCTAGGGATAATGCGCTTGACATCTTTCTCCTCTTTTTGCACCCTCTTTCTCCTCTATTCGTGCCCTCTCTCTCCTGGTTTGTCCGCACCCTAGTCTTTATCCTCTCTATGTGGCTTCTTTCTCCATCTATGGTCGGTATGTTGTCATAGGGATATGACCAGTCCTCTATAATGTTGCGGGGATATGCATCAACATATGGCCGGTGTGCAGGGATGCGGGGGTATGGATCAACATATGGGCGCATCTGCGGGGATATGCATCAACATATGGGCTTTGTTTTTGTTAAAATGTTTTAGGTTTTGTTTTTTATTTATTTTTTAATTTATATATATATATATATATATATATATTGTAATATGTAATTTATATATTATAGTGGGTCTAATGGTTAAGAACATGTGTTTTCTCCTAAGAGGTCACAAGTTAAAATCTAGAGGGGGGTAAGGTATGTATACCTCCATAGACTTTACGAGTCAAATCATTGGGCGGAGGGGATCCCTTATCCCACAAACAAGGGGGTCTCATACAAGAATTTGGTGTTTATCTTGTTACTAAAGCTAAATTTGAACAGGGATTATGTTTATCTTGTTGATGTTGACATCCTATTGTATGTGATGGTAAATGACAATGGTTAGTGCGACCTAAAAGGCAGATTGAAAACATTATGGGTTAGAAAAAACTGATCAATGTATTGTCATATAAGCTGCATATCAATATAAATTTAGTTGATTTACCAAAATAATGAATTTATGTATTTGCAAAAAAAAATTTATAAATACTTTTATTCACCAAATTTCATCTCATTTTTTAAATATCTTTGCCTTTCATTAATCTTGGTGTACAAGATAACAATCACAAACTAAACCCAATTAACACCCAATTTTTTTTTGTTACCACTTAATAGTAATATGTTTGTGTTCAAAGTGACCAAACACTCTTATAATAATCAGAGCAGGTTAGCGATTCTTAAGTTGTTGCGTGGAGGAGACATCTGTCTATCTCACCAAGAGCCGTCCATCAATCTACTATGTGGAGAATCCATCCGTCAAACTTTGATTCGATGTGCATCAAGGAGGTTGCATATTCAAGTGTTGAAGAGTTTTGAAGGGGGCGCACTACATTGAAGGATCATTGTTACAGTTAAGTTGCTGAAGAATTTGATGTTCGCCAGAATTGCATGAGAGACAAAGTCACCTCTACGGATTTCATTATTGAATCACTGCCACCGTTCGCAAGGAATTTCTTGAAAATTTTCACATATTCTGACTGCCAGAGCTTAAGGGAGGGTGCATATCGTTGTTATTACCACCAATAGACCCTAAAAAATACTGTCAAGAATCATTTGTTGTCTTCTCTGGTGGTCACGTTCTAGCCAGATCGCAGAATATTTGTTGTACCAGATCGCAGGAGATTCACTGGCAGGAAAGAGGAATAGGAGACTGCTATGATCTATTGTAAGCTTAGGATTTTATCACATCATCTCGAACCTTCAATGAGTTCTAACCACTTGTCAATTTGAAGGAGCACAAATTTCGGTCATAATACACCTACCTAACTCCATGATCCCTCAAGTCAACATCGTGGGCCAAAATCAATGAACATCACATCATTATCTATTTAAGACATCCTAAAAGATAATCATATCTCCATACACAACCAAGACAAGTGAACCACATCTATCAAATTCATAAATATATAAATATGCACAAGTCACATACATCCTAAAATACCAATTTCATGGTATAGGTAACAACCCACATAATGTGATGAACAACATATGAAAATGATAATATATCTCATGAACCTCAAAACCTATGGAATTTAAAACAACATGAACTAGGTCAATTCCATATTTTTGACAAAATATTTATGCAAGAGTAACATCATGGTCAACACCCTCTATCTAATATAATTTAGTAACCTTGGCCTTATAGTGTATAACACTCACATCGGTTGTATGCTTAGAATTAATCATTAATTACACAATAGGTTTTGGACCTGTCTCTACGGAATCCTACCATGAATTATATGCACATGCCTCCTCAACTGTAGAAGGATAATATAGCTTCTCACTATAATTTACAAGTGCCACAAGATCAACAAGTAACTCATAAAGACCACCTTCTCTCACCCCTCTAGCAAAATTCCTCAGACTAGATAAACTACAATCATTGATGGTGCATTGTTGTCCCTCAAATGCAACTCTCCAATGTACATATATCATACAACAAACTGAAAGAATATTCTTCTTCACACCAGGAACCAATAGAACATCATTTAATAACATCACCTCAAGGCATCTAGAAGGAAATGGAGCCAACTCCTCTCACAAGATAAGTAGCATAATCACCAAGTGTTGGGTATAAATTGTAGCAATGGTGTACACAATGTACTAATATAATGGTTATGAATTAGATCATAACTACAATATAATGTACTAATATAATCCTAAATATTCTTCACAAAGATTCAAACCCTAGTATATTCATGTGACAAGAAAGAAAACCAAGAAATTACAACAATAGGCATGAACAAATAGTTTGAAATAATGCAAAGAATATCTCCATAATGAATAGAAAGATCAAAGATATCACCTAGGGAGTAGAATGTTTTAATATGTGGCTCCAAAGCCTCCTTCTTGGGAGGGTCCATGAATTCCTTGATGTGTATATATCCCCTCCTTGGTTGAGTGATCAAAACACATAAAACATTATCAAGAGGAAGAAGTCCTAAAGATATCTAGTGTGGTTTTGGCCACATGTACCTACTATGGATGGATTGATGGATGGAATGACCATAGGCCTTTATTTATAGGAAAATTAGTGGTTAAACACCCTTGACATGGTCATAAAATAGTTGTTAAATATGACAAAATCAAGGATAGGAATATCAACTAGCGTTTAGAAATTTCCATTGATAACTACTTTCCCTTTCTGGAAAATTTGGGCTGGGAACAATCAAAATTGTGATTTTGATGGGTCAGTGTAGCTTTTGGGGGTACCTTCCACACGATGACACATGTTTTAGGGATATTATTTGCACTAGCTTTAATGGGTCAAAATTAGGATTTTTCCTAGCAACTTATAGAGGTCTACTGGAGGTGGGAAGTGAGGTGAAATGGATAGTAAATATGTTGATAATGGTATATTTCAACAAAAACTTGTGGAAATGTCACAATTGAGTAGTTTTTAGGTGATAAAATACTTCCCCGTGATGTGTGAGGTTAGGAGGAAATTGTATGACCAAAATACATCACAACTTTATTTGCAATGCTCATAGAGGAATAAGGAGGGAGACAAGTGTCCAAGGAAGGAGGACCACCTACAGATGAACCATAGACTACCACCTATCAACAACAAAGTCAAAAGGTGATCGGTGTACAAGATCCCAATAGGGACAAGATAGGCATATCCATACTCATTAAGAAATCTCATAAAAATGATACAATGGTATACATGGCATAAGGGAGCCAAGTGAATGAGACAAAATGGGGTCTCAATATAGTACAACATGGGGATGGAAAATACATAACAAAGTATAATATAGTGATATGAACAATCCTACACATAAATTCCTAAAACAATGGGGTTAGGTCCAACATATAAGCAACATCACTACAAATAATATGGATACATAGGAATTGATTCCCTACCCCAAGGGGGAGGGGGAAGGAATAAACCCGAGAATCCCTGATGAACATGAAACAACCTAAGAAGCCCCACGAAACAGGAAAGGGGATCCAAAGATCTCAAATGAGCCAGTAGAATGGAGGCTCATACCAATGGCTCTAAGAATAGTTGAATCAAGCCAATCAAATCTAAAGAATCACATTTGAGGTTGGATCACTGGAGTTTATTTGAATCTCAATAGTGTGATAATGAGTTGGAGTTGAGCATGTGATCTACTACCAAGTAAGATAGAAATAAGGACTCTCTCATCATACTAGTCTCAGGAAACCCATCAAGGAGGAGGACGAGGACCAACATACATAGGACTAACCCTTATATTAAAGGTGTTGGCATTGGTAAGAGGAATTCCAATGGAATCCAAGAATAGGAAGAACTATAAAGGTTCAACATCCAAACTACAAAAATTGTAGTTACATATATGGAATCAAACAATGAGGCTGGAACATGTGGGGGGATACATGAAGGGAAACCACTTCTTGAGGAATAATATTGCTAATACATGTCTAAGAAACTAGCACAATCAACTAAATAAACCATTAACTGTATGGATCTCCATTATGTCACATAAAGCACATGCAGGTATGATTCTAGGTGTAGTGGTCTGGGTGGCCATATCTTGTCAATAGTTATTAGTGCCCCTAGTCTTCTTAGCTTTTCCCCCTTTTTCAAATCATTTCCAACTTTGGTCAAGGACAATTGGAACTAAGTGGAAGATACAGGGGTAGTACCCATCAGTTAGACAAGGATCAATACCAAATGAGGAGTTGGAATGTAGGGCATAGGTGGGATGGGAATATACAAGTATCATACATGGATCCCTAAGGTAACATTACATAAACTCAACATGGACATCATGAGTGTTCTAACTAATCCTAGAGGGGGGTATAAGAAAGGCACTTGAGCAAAATATGCATATGAAACAGATACATTGTATATACATTAGTGTAGAACCTGAAAGAAAAATGAAGAAAGACTGACGAAAACTTAAAACTTGTGTCAACCAAATTTTGTACTTTGAAAGAAAAATAGGGTTTATGGTCTACATGATGAATTGATGATGGAAGAAAGTGGGTGTTTCAGTCAAATTTGAGTCCAGAAACCCTCCCATATCGTTAAGTTATGTGAATAGTCTACCAGGTCAAATTTCAATGCATACAGATACACTTTAAAAACATTTCAACGTTGTCCCCATTCACATGTCATTGTTGCCCTCCTATAGTATTTTTATGGTGTTGTTTAAGCAATCAACTAAAAAGAGGGATTTTTCATCACAACTATGAAACAGATACATTGTATATACATTAATGTAGAACCTGAAAGAAAAATGAAGAAAGACTAACGAAAACTTAAAACTTGCATCAACCAAATTGTGTACTTGAAAGAAAATTAGGGTTTATGGTTTGCATGATGAATTGATGATGGAAGAAAGTGGGTGTGTCAGTCAAATTTGAGTCTAGAAACCCTCCCATTTTGTTAAGGCATGCTAATATTCTATCAAGGTCAAATTTCAATGCATACAGATACAATTTGAAAACATTTCAATGTTAGCCCCATTCACATATCACTGTTGCTTGCCTCTAGTATTTTTATGGTGTTGATTAAGAAATCAATGAAAAAGAGGAATTCTTCATCAAAACTATGACACAGATACATTTTATATACATTATGTAGAACCTGAAAGAAAAATGAAGAAAGACTAATGAAAACCTAAAACTTGTGTCAACCAAATTGTGCACTTTGAAAGAAAATTAGCGTTTATGGTTTACATGATGAATTGATGATGGAAGAAAGTGGGTGTGTCAGTAAAATTTGAGTCCAGAAACCCTCTCATATTGTTAAGGCATGTGAATAGTCTATACATGAAAAATTTCAGTGCATACAGAAACTGTTTGAAAAATATTCAACGTTGGCCCCATTCATAGGTCATTGTTGTAGGTGTCTAGTCCTCGTACAATTTACGTTCGTTGTTCCTTGTTTTATGTTCCTTGTTCCTTTTTCCTCGTTCATTGAACATACTAACGGCATAAAATGTCCCACACAAAGACCAAATTAATATCTGCTACATAAGTCTTTTGTCTTTTTTCAAGGACTAGGTAACGAATCTCAATTCTAAGAAGATTCAAATAGGACCTAAGAAACTTAAGTTATTTCCTTAACCATGGATGACATAACGCTATCATTCAATAGTAAATTTGTTACATGTCATTGTAAGTAATCATGTGTACTGAGGGCTTGAGACACCACAAAGGAAACATACAAAGAATATTTGTCTTGTGAACAAGATATGGTACTATCCATTTTGAGGATTGGCATAGAGATTTTTCTTATAGAATACACTACATTGCACCATAATATAAGCCCTACACACCTTGAAAACCATGTAACACCATTCAAATTAGACACAATATTCTTGTGACGAATTAGCTATACTATCTATGAAATTTTTTCATCGATAGTATAGAAAATTTGTCACAAGATTATTTACATTCATCTCTCTTGCGACGATATAAAATGTTGCTTGGATTCATTTCATATTTGGTTTATAAACTAAAAAATAAAATTTTATACTTTGCAAGCTAGTTGGACCTTCAGTCAAATACAAATATGAAACTTGGAATCATTAACATATCTACTAGAACATATGAAAAATAGGGTTTATGGTTTCCATGATGATATGATGATGGAAGAAAGTGGGTGTGTGAATGAAATTTGAGTCTAGAAACCCTCCCATATCGTTAAGGCATGTGAATAGTCTATCCATGTCAAATTTCAATGCATACAGATACAGTTTGAAAACATTTCAACGTTGGCCCCATTCACGTGTCATTGTTGCTCGCCTCTAGTATTTGTATGGTGTTGATTAAGAAATCAATGAAAAAGAGAGATTTTTTATTACAAATATTATGAAGTCACATTGTATATACATTAATGTAGAACCTAAAATAAAAATGAAGAAAGACTTACGAAAACCTAAAACTTGCGTCAACCAAATTGTGTACTTTGAAAGCAAATTAGGGTTTATGGTTTACATGATGAATTGATGATGGAAGAAAGTGGGTGTGTCAGTCAAATATGAGTCTAGAAACCCTCCCATATCGTTAAGTCATGTGAATAGTCTATTCATGACAAATTTCAGTGCATATAGAAACTGTTTGAAAATTTTTCAACGTTTGCCCCATTCACAAGTCACTATTTCCGGTGTCTAGTCCTCGTACAATTTCTGTTCCATCTTATTCCTTGTTCTATGTTCCTCGTTCCTTGTTCCTTGTTCCTTGTTCCTTGACCATGGTTTATTCCCCAAGATCCATTATGTTTGTACAAAACATATTAATGGCATAAAATGTCCCACACAAATACCAAATTAATATCCGCTAAATAAGTATTTTGTCTTTTTACAAGGACTGTGTAACGAATCTCAATTCCAAGAAGATTCAAATAGGACCTAATAACATTAAGTTATTTCCTTAACCATGGGTGACATAACACTATCATTCAATAGTAAAATTGTTACATTTCATTGTAAGGCATCATGTGTATTGAGGGCTTGAGCCACCACAAAGGAAACATACAAAGAATATTTGTCTTATGAACAAGATATGGTACTATCCATTTTGAGGTTTGGAATAGAGATTGTTATTATAGACTACACTACATTTCACCATCATATAATCCCTACACTCCTTGAAAACCATGTAACACCATTCAAATTAGACACAATATTCTTGTGATGAATTAGCTATACTATCGACGAACTTTTTTTGTCGATAGTAGTATAGCAAATTCGTCACAAGATTATTTACATTTGTCTCTCTTGCAATGATATAAAATTATTCTTGGATTCATTTCATATTTGGTTTATCAACTTGAAATTAAAGTTTGATTCTTTCCAAGCTAGTTGGACCTTCAGTCAAATACAAATATGAAACTTGGAATCATTAGCATATCTACTAGAACATATGAAAAGTAGGGTTTATGGTTTCCATGATGATATGATGATGGAAGAAAGTGGGTGTGTGAGTGAAATTTGAGTCTAGAAACCCTCCCATATCATTAAGGCATGTGAATAGTCTATCCAGGTCAAATTTTAATGCATACAGATATAGTTTGAAAACATTTTAACGTTGGCCCCATTCACATGTCATTGTTGCTCGCCGCTAGTATTTTTATGGTGTTGATTAAGCAATCAACTAAAAAGAGGGATTTTTTATCACAACTATGACACAGTCGCATTGTATATACATTAATGTAGAATCAGAAATAAAAATGAATAAAGACTGACGAAAACCTAAAACTTGCGTCAACCAAATTGTGTACTTTAAAAGAAAATTAGGGTTTATGGTTTACATGATGAATTAATGATGGAAGAAAGTGGTTGTGTCAGTCAAATTTGATTCTAGAAATTCTCCCATATCATTAAGTCATGAGAATATTCTATCCATGAAAAATTTCAGTGCATAAAGAAAATGTTTGAAAAAATTTCAACCTTGGCCCCATTCACAAGTCACTGTTGTCGGTGTCTAGTCCTCGTACAATTTTCATTCCAAATTGTTCCTTGTTCTTTGTTCCTCGTTCCTCATTCCTCATTTCTCATTCCTTGTTCCTTGTTACTCATTCCTTGACCATGGTGTAGTCCCCAAGATCCATTATTTGTGTACAAAACATACTAGTGGCATAAAATGTCCCACACAAAGACCAAATTAATATCCGCTACATAAGTACTTTTTATTTTTTCAAGGACTATGTAACGAATATCAATTCTAAGAAGATTCAAATAGGACCTAAGAACCTTAAGTTATTTCCTTAACCATGGGTGACATAACACTATCATTCAATAGTAAAATTGTTACATTTCTTTGTAAGGCATCATGTGTATTGAGGGCTTGAGCCACCACAAAGGAAACATACAAAGAATATTTGTCTTATGAACAAGATATGGTACTATCCATTTTGAGGTTTGGCATAGATATTTTTCTTATAGACTACACTACATTGCACCATAATATAAGCCCTACACTCCTTGCAAACCATGTAACACCATTCAAATTAGACACAATATTCTTGCGATGAATTAGCTATACGATTGATGAACTTTTTATGTTGATAGTATAGAAAATTCATCGCAAGATTATTTAAATTCATCTATCTTGCAATGATATCAAATGATGCTTGGATTCATTTCGTATTTGGTTTATCAACTTGAAATTAAAATTTGATACTTTTCAAGCCAGTTGGACCTTCAGTCAAATACAAATATGAAACTTTGAATCCTTAACATATCTATCTACTAGAACATATGAAAAATAGGTTTTATGGTTTCCATGATGATATGATGATGGAATAAAGTGGGTGTGTGAGTGAAATTTGAGTCCAAGAACCCTCCCATATTGTTAAGGCATGTGAATAGTCTATCCAGGTCAAATTTCAATGCATACAGATGTTGTTTGAAAACATTTCAACGTTGGCCCCATTCACATGTCATTGTTCCTCGCCTCTAGTATTTTTATGGTTTTGATTAAGAAATTAGCGAAAAAGAGGGATTTTTCATCACAACTATGACGCAGTCACATCGTTCCTCATTCCTTGACCATGGTGTAGTCTCCAAGATCCATTATCTTTCTACAAAACATACTAATGGCATAAAATGTCCCACTCAAATACCAAATTAATATCCGCTACACAAGTCTTTTGTCTTTTTTCAAGGACTATGTAACGAATCTCAATTCTAAGAAGATTCAAATATGTAACAATATTGATGAAATATTATACGATCATGATGGTATAAAAATGAAAGAGATTCTCTTGGTTTCAATAATAATTTATCCTCTACTGAACAAGGCCAAACACGTGAAGGTGGAAGCTCATATGGCCCCTCCCCTCCCCCTCGTATCACTCTCAATTGATCCCCAAAACCCAATCTATAAAATAGAAAATAATTGAAAGAAAGTTCCTATTAATATTCATGCATAGAAACTGCAAAAACAAAAATTAATGAAGGTACATGAAATTATGTGTTTCTAAATGATATTTTTAGTCTACCATGTACTTTAGTATATTGGAAACTATTTTCAAGTTTCAAACAATAATTAAACAACCTGTAACATAGGATATAAAAACGTCGCATAAAACTTAAAAACATGTAATTAACCCATGACATTATAAGTAAATTATTTTAAGATAATAATTCATACAAATTAAAATATTATATAGTCACGTACCTAATCCAACCTCAAGATCTGTGTAATCATCCTTATTATCTATCTTGATATTCTTCATCGAACTTGAAATTTGTATCAACATCTGGTTCTGAAACGATGTTTAAAGGATTGATGATATCATCATCGTCACTATTGTCATTTTCGAGCATATTTTCATTGACATCATTGTCAAGAATTGCAATATTGTCTCTTACACCTGGATCATGACCTTCTTCGTCTTCTTCATCTGTCGAGCCTCCATTATCTTCCAGCTCTATCTAATCTGTCGAATCATCTTCTTGATCTTCAATATCATCTTCTTCCTGTAAATGAGTATACTTAATTGGCCTTCCTCTTGGATCAT
>JASDQU010819462.1:47474-59081 GCA_032191745.1 Picea mariana | reverse complement strand
ATCAATGTGTCCATATTTCCTACAATGTTTTGTAGTTGTTGCTATTAAAATTCTTACAGGACATATGAGGCAACATTTTTTACAAGGGAAATAACATCTACTATCACCCTTTTCACCCGCTTTACTTTTTTCCCTGCCTCTAACTATATTCTGCGACATTCTTCTGCACAACTTCTACACAAATATACCCTTTTGGAACCGTCGTTGTTATAGAAAGATTGTCACAACATCTTTAAATTGTCAAATATTTATAGTTCAATTTTACATCACCATCATCGCAATTGCGATGACCGTGACCAAAAATATTTCTTTTCTTTTACCTATTTATTTGTCATATTTAACAATCACTTATAACGGTCATTCATTTCTCTAGCGACGAAATTTGACCATATCAACTTAGACAAAGTACATTCGTCAAGATAGCGACGAATACGGGGTGGATTTAGAAAACAATTGAATAATTGAACTTTTTCTCTTGAATTTTGCGACGAAAGAGTACTTTCAGCGCAAGTAGTCGTCACAAATTTTTCAATATGTAGGCACCCTTAGTGAGGAAATGACGGATGATATAGGGTCCTCGCCATAGGGATTCTAATTTTTCATGGCCAAGAGTATCATGGGCAATATCATAGGCCAGCACAAGGTCACCTTTGGTAAATGACAGAAGGTTAACTTAGCTATCAAAGGTGGCTTTGGTCCGCTTTTTTGTTGCTTCATTGTTCTGTAATGATGCTCGGTGATGTGTTGGGAAATATCTCGATCGCAGTGTGCAATGTTAGGATTTTTCACTCAATGGGGAGTACAGATTCAATGTTGTGGACTAAGTGGAAGGATGTGAAACCGGTGGTTGTTTTGACAACTGTCTGATATGCCCATAAAGCTGGAAAAAGAGTATGATGCCAATTGCTCTTGTGTTTGTCAACTGTGTGTTGAAGCATATTTTTGATAACCTTGTTGATGGCCTTGACCTTCCCATTGGATTGTGGGTAATAGGGTGAGGTGAATTCATGGGTGAAGCCTAGTTTGGCCTATGGCTCTGTGAGTACTTCATTTTTGAAGTGCTTTCCATGGTCATAGACTAGTTGTAGGGGTACTCTGAAGCGAGAGATGACATGTTTGAAGAAAACAATGCACCACTATTTTTGAATGTGGGAATAGCTTTAGCCCATTTGGTGAAGTAGTCAACAATGAATAAAATGTACTTATGTTCGTTGTTGGTCGGAGGGTTGCATGTCATGAAGTCGATGCCCCATTTATAGAAGAGTCCAGTCGTGATGACTGGGTGCAAGAGGGAAGGTGGTGCCCAAGCCTTATGTGCATATCCATGGCATTTGTCACACCTCCTAACTACGTGGATGTAGTCATGAAACAATGTGGGCCAAAAGTAAACCGCCCGAATGATATTTTGGGTAGTGGAAATGTCGGATAAGTGACCGTCGCATGCACCACTATGGTATTCATTAAAAACTGTCTCAACCTCTTCCAGGGTAACACATCGTCGAAGGAGTGTGTTGATGTCTATATGATAGAGAACATCTCCTATGAGAAGGTAATGTGAGGCTTGGTGTGGAATGAGACGGCGATCATCTCAAGATAAGTGTGGACCAAATTTTTGGGTTCAGAGATAGACCAGAATATCTCCATACCATGGGTTTTTATGATATGAGAAATAAATGCTCATCAGGGAAATTCTCATTCACTAAGGGGTCTATAGAGTTAGATGGAAATTCTACGAGGATTTCGGAGAGGACAAAGGATTTATTTCTCTTTGGGGTGATAAAATCTAGGTCATATTCTTGGAGAATGATGATCCAGCAAGCAAATTTTCCATTAATCTTGCGGCAAGTCAAGAGGTAATGCATGGGATTGGAATCTATGACTACTTTGTTGGTAGCAAGATAAAATGGCATAGCTTTTGAATTGCGAGAATGACTGTGAGGGTTAGCTTCTCCTCATGATTGTACTTGAGAGATTGCCCAAAGAGATTCTTTCTAATGTAGTATATAACATATTTTCATTGGTCATCATCAACATGAATGAGTACTCCGACAACCAAAATGTTAGAGGATGATAGGTAGAGTATGTAATCCCTATCATAGTTTGGGGGATTGATCAAGGGTGCTTTGTTGAGTGCCTCCTTGAGTGAATCGAAGGAGGCCTGGGCATGATGGTCCCAATGAAATAAGATGTCATAGTGGAGTAATCATAGGAATTAGTGGGAACGAATGGCATAGTCATGGATGAAACGTCATAAGAAGTTTTCTTTTCCTTGGAGGCTTTGCAACTGGCATAATTTTTTGGGAGGGGGGATCTCGTTGATTTCCTGAAATTTCAGGGGGTTGATGGTGATTCCCTACTAGGATACTATGAAGCCCAATAGGTGGTCTACCGTGACATAGAAGACACATTTAAGCGGGTTGATCCATATGTTGTACCTTTGGCAGCATTTGATGATGATATGTACATCCTCTATGTGTTGAGAACGTTTCTTGGATCGAGCAATGAGGTCGTCCAAGTAGGCCAGGATGATGTGAGAAAGATCATGGAAGGAGTATGTCATTGAGGATTGGAAAGTGGCCCCAATGTTTTTGAGTTTGAAGGGCATGAAATGACAGGAAAAGGTGCTCCACGGGGTTGTGAATGTGGTCTTGTACTAATCCTCCTACCAAATTTGGATCTGGTTATAACTCGAAAATCCATCCATAAGGGAGAGGACTTCATGACTGGCATAGGCATCGATGACTTGATCGATGAAGGGAGTAAAAAAGTTGTTTTTGGGACAAGCTCAGTTGAGGTTATGGAATTTTTTTCATACTCGAATGGTGCCATGTTTTTTATTGGCAGGAACAAGATTGGAAACCCAAGATGTGTATGAAATGGGGTATATGAATCCAATTGTAAGTAGTTTGTCGATCTCGGATTTGATCGCCATGGATTTGGAGGGGTGGAGGGGGCATTGCTTTTGCATAATGGGGGAAACATCGAGCCAAGTTTCAATGCGATTTTCAACAATGGTTGGATCTAACCCTAGAACTCTAATGTATGACCAGGAAAACACATCTCTATATTCTTGGAATAAGGCTTTTTATTCTATGATTTCCTCTGGGGAACATGCTGCCCCCAGGGTGATTTCTTCCACGACATTGGGTTTGACCGAAATGTCAATTTTGATGGTGGGCGATATATTGGCCATGTTACCTTCTTCAAATGTGTTGAGAGAGGGTATTGGATTCTTGAACCATTCTACATGGCTAGAAGGGATGAAATATTTTTCTTCGATGGTACAAACATGGGCATCTGTTGGCGGTGGAAAGGTGTTGTGCACCAGAAAAAGGGATCGATGAAGAAAATAATCCCAAGGGTAATTGGGTGCACATAGGACTTCTAAAATGTCTTCATCGGGCTGAAAGGTGATGGAGTATAGGGAGTTTGTAATGGGGGAATGTGGGGTGTTGATATTCATGGAGGGAGTTGGTGACGGTTGGATATCGTCATTCGTCCCTAAGGTAGATGGACCTATGGGAAATGAATAGAAATTTCCAGTAGATGTCATGAACCAAATATCCATATATGAACTAGATGTATTGTGGTATGGAGGAGGGGGAAACATGTAAACCAGTGTTAAAGGAGAGTTGAGAGGGTTTGGGGGAAATCCTCGCATCGTGGTAAAATGGAAAGAGGGGTCAAGAGATGAGGGTTGACCTGTGGGGGAGGTATTCCATGACTGCTTGGATGGCGATCACTCATTGTTGGGTTCACCAGGGTTAGTACATTTGGTGGAATGGGTGGGATGGAAGCCCTCCAGCGTGTGTGTCCCTCAATGATGAGTGGAAAATGATATATGTAATGGTCCATTTGGTAACATGTTATGAAATGTATTCACATGTGCTCGTTTATTAATGTAGAGACATAAAGCATGTCACTAACTGTTTGTACCAAGGAAATGGGTTGGGATGATTTGGGTAATGTGGTATCACGCACTGCTGCGAGAGTATCCGAAACTAAGGGAGGGTCGGGAAATGGTGTGTATAATGGTCGTATTAAGAACAAATGGTGCAAGAATGTTTGGTTCTCAAATTGGGAGGTTTGGAGAAAGAAGGCTCTAGGGAGGCCGGTGTGACAACTGGTGTAGGTAGTAGTGGTGTACTTATAGGTTTTGGAATGATATTCCCTAACTTGGGTAAGGAGGGGAAAATATTGGTAGGGTGTCCAACAGTGTTTCATAATGCACATGGGCATGGTATGCGAGGTGGGGAAAGGAGAGAAGGTTTCTTATTTTTGTGTGTTTTGCGTTGGTTTGTGGCATTTCCCCCCATTTCTGAGGTAGTTTTTCCTGTAGTGGTGATATTGCCTCCAACTGTGAAACCGGTTGGGTGAGTGGATGGATGAGCCATTGACTGCGGTAATGGGATCATGGGTTGTAGTGGAAGAGATAAACTCAGTACCATAGTTGGTGGTTTTGGATACCATACAGGGATGGTGATGACCATATTTGGTAAGGTGAGGCTAGAAACAACTTCATATGTTCATTTAGGTTTCTGTGGTGAGAAATTTGTTCAGAATATGTAGGAAGAACCACAGTGTTATTGACAGCTTGTCGTCGATGTTTCGGATCCATAACAGGATCCATCATCAGGACAAAAAAGTCTGAGAAAAAATGTAAGAGAAGAGCCTTTATTAAATAGTGATGAGGCGAGTGAAAAAACTACGGTTGGTTGAGTGAAACCCTCGTTTTTAGGACAATTTTTCTCAAGAGATAATAAATAGTGATTTAATTAAGTTTTTTGTAGGTTAGATTTAGGGTTGACCAGAGGTTTTAGTAAAAAATATTAATTTTATGTTAATTAAGGGCTAAATTAAGGTTTAATTAATGATGTAAACCCTAGTTTTGAGGAAGTTCAAATAATCTTAAGTTAATTTACTAAGTAATGTTAGTTTTGTCAATATAAAGGTTATGTTAATTATAGGTTAATAATATTAATCTAACTATAGGCTAATTTTATGTTCATATTATTAATATTAAATTATTTTATGTTCAAAAAGGGGGGCTAAATTTAACTATATGGTATTAATCATATTAATATTAATATATGTTAATTATGGGTTAAAATAAGGTTAATAGGGTAGATATATTATTAATGATTTTATGTTCAAAAAAGGCTAAATATAGGGTTGACTATATGGTAAACCATATTAATATAAGTTAATTAAAGGTCAAAATAAGGTTAACAAAAAAAGGGGGTGGCATTAATACTATTATTAACCTGGAAGATTATATGCAGGAAACGCTCAGGTTGGTCTTAGAATTAGTTTAATAGTAAAAAGGGGGATAATAATGTTATTAAAGTAAGTCAAAGGGGTTATTAGGTTTAAGGTCGGTTTAGAAGATTAGGTTAAGTCAAGAAAAAGAGGGTGTTAGTCATATTAATATATGTTAATGTTAATAAAAAGAGGGGGTGGCATTAATACTATTAATAATATTAATCTTCTTGTTAACTTCATATGTTGTTACTCCTAGGGGAGGATAAAATAAGGGTATTTCGATAATGGCCTATGGGACTGTCTACCACATGGGGATTTGACCTATGGTTGGTGGACTCTTCGATGTTTCATCCTCAAGATTCTGTATGGGTAGTTCCTCAAGAAATATTGGGGTAGGATGGGCATGAGTGGTGGTGGATTCTAGTGATTTCTTGATGGACGGGGAGTCTGGTATCTCGACTCCATCGATCATGAAAACACACACAGCGATAGTGGTGGGTTGTTGGAAGCCTTGGTATGTACCATTCAAATATGGATCTTGAAATATCCCTAGTCCGACATTTATCATTGGGACTAGGTCAGTTCTTGAGTATATCAGTGGCAGGATGTTATCAAGGTGCCCTGATTGGTTGGCTTCATGGGGCGTTAATTGATCAATGGTGACAATTTTCCCATTGTGAGGGAAGAGCATGGTATGAAATACCAAGAAAGCTATAGCCTGCATGGAGTACATGTATCTTCATCTGGAGAGGATATTATAATCAAATTGGGCATCCGTGATTTTTATGTCGATGAGAATTATTTCCCCCCCCCCAGCTCGGCCAGAACGTTTTGATACGGACCTTCTAGTTGGGATGGCCAACCATCACAAGATTGAAGTGTGATGGTGGAGTGGGTCAACTCAGGTGAACCAAGTTGTTTACATATTGATTTGGACATGATGCAAGTGGATGCTCCTTCGTCTATGATGTAGCTATGGACCGTGATATTCCAGATTTTGACTGAAATTTGGAATGCGGCTAACGATGTAATTTGTGGGTCTTCTCTATCTAATTCAAATGTGATTAGATGGGTGTCTGTAGGATCTACTACCCTTGATTGTGAAATTAATGCCTTTTGTTGGGAAGGGCATGTTTGAAGGAATTCCATAACTGACATGGAATTGGATGATTGAGTGATATTGTCAATAATACTATAGATGTGGGTGGCCCTAGCATGAGGGTTATGCACATTCTTACGTAATGGTGTACAGGGGATGCGGGTGATGGATTCAGTGTTAGGACGAGGCATCATCAATGGTTGTCCAGTTGGTGGTTGGGGAGCGTCTAAATTGGAAGGTAATGGATCAATGGATGTATTGTATTGGTGATTATGATTTTGTAAGAGGATTTAATCTTCAGTTGTGAGAAGGATACTGCGGTCGATGGTGTTACCTCGGTGGTGTTGTTCAGGTGGAGGAAACTTCCTCTGTGGGTGTGGGATTTGGGCCTCCTCTGGTTGAGTATTAATTATGCCTTGATGTGGAATAGGGTTTTGTAGTACCACCAATGGTGGTGGTGGTATATAAGTGGGAGGTCCTTGAGGTGAAAATTGATGGTTGGGAGCCCACTGAGGATTCATGAAATCCTTCATCCATTTATAGTTAGATATTTGAGGGTAATGGTGACTATAAAGTCCATATTTTCCACATAATGTGCAATGGTAATTGGTTTGAAGGTTGTTATCTCACCCTTGTTGTGGTTGGCCATTATTATTTCCCCCTGGTTGGGTTGGTGTTGGTTGCCCCCAGCTTGGGGGTGTTGTGGATGGGGGTTCCCTCCTTGTTCTTGGTTCCTCTTCTTTCCTTCTAGTTATTTTTGGGTTGGAGAGGTGAATTGGTCGTATTCAATTGTTAAAAGTATTAAACCTATTGAAGAGGGGAAAAATTGATGAAATTTACCCCTTCCTTGTGTTGTCCATGTGGGGGTGCGACGGGTTTTCGTGGACCTTGGAAGGGATAGTAGGGGTTACCTTGTGGGGGGGAATATGGGTTGTAAGAAGTGGACTATTTTCCATTATTACTAGGTGGATAAGACATTGACAATGGAGGAATTGGTTATGGGATAGGGATTGGTTGGGGAAGGGATGTGGGTAGTTGGGTAAACATGGGGGAAAGAGTAGGTGTCATGAATGGTGGTGTGGGGGTGGGGGGAAAGATTATGAAGCTCCCCCATATGGTTGAAATTATGGTTTGGTCCCATATGCAGGCACTAACTATGTGTGTGGTTGAATATGAGCCATGGAGCCAATCAACCCATTCGTGGTATGTGATGTTCCAAGTTTGTCTTGACCAAAGGGAAAAGGATGAGGAGCATCTAGAATGAAAATGTATAAGTACCTTGATTGGTGTTGGCATAGGGGCAGACCCAGGGTTCAACTCTTCAACAATGCACCAACAAAACCCTAACTACCGACCCTTTTAGCAACACCTCCAAAGCAGATGAAGTCTCACTCGAGGTAGAGGCAAGGGTGGTTGCAAGACTCAGGTGTCTGGAACCTTAGTTGGGACACAGATCTGTGATTCTTACTCTTAGAAAGTACTTTAGAAAAGATTGTTCATCAATATTTAACCCTCAAGGCACTCCGCATATGGCACAGAGCACTGCAGCATTCACTTTGATCTTGGTTAAGTTAGCACTTAGTAACAACCAAATAGGTTTAGCACTCAGCACTTTCATATATGTCAGATCTACACCCATACATCTAAGAAGCATAAAGCAAAGTGGATCTATCTAAGAGTATCATATAAACGCACATAGAATAATCATATCAAAGCATAACACATGAAAAAAAACCAACACATTAGGTCAAAGCACCAAGCATAACACACAAAGTTACTATGGTTCACTCCTACCCTGGGGCTACGTCCACAAAGTCTTCTTCTTCTTTATTATATTTGGTCAATCAGGTTAAAACACAGAGCTCACACTTGTACTCCACATAGGATAGGAGATCTATGTACACCTCACCAGATCCTCCTTCCTCAGGTAGATCTAGCACAGAACCTTCTTACAATCTATGCACTCAGCACTTATAGCACTTGCACTCAGCTTTGCAAGCCGGTCACATAATATAAAAAAATCCTTTACTAGAACTTAGCTTATCTTCCTCCTCTCTCTTACATTTCTTAGCTACTTATACTTTACAAAATAGTCCTAAAACATGGGTGAACCCATGGGCCGACAACCTTTTCCCATTACATTAACCCAAAACCCTAAAAAACGTCCCAAAAGTGGGCTGAGATCCTGTGATCTCTTCTTTGCCTGGCACTCCATATTCAACAGACTGTCAAAGTCCAAAAATGGTCAAATATGACCAAGTGTTCCTCAAAACTTGGTCAAGGGCCAACAGGCCCCCAACACTCACCTGTGACTCGTCCCGAGTCACTCTGGTCTGATCAACTCCACTTCGAATGTCTCGATCTTGGCCTGAGCTACTTTGACCTACTACAATGCGACAACCTCTTTCTCAGTGAACTCATGGATCACTGCGTCGTTTACTGGTCCTTCCATGTGTTGCTCTGTGGTGATGACAGCCTGTTCAAGTTCGGTTGCCTGGCTCTCAACTTCAGTGAACAGTTGGCATGCTTTCTCTTGGAGGGGTTGAAGCCATTGAGAGATTTCCATCACTTTACTTTGCAGAATGTGTACCTATTGTTGGGTGGTGCGTTATTCTAGAAATCGCTTCATTCTTTCGATTGGGGTCAAGGCCTTCAATTGTGCCTGTAGCATATCTTCATGTTGCTTTTCTTCTTGGAGCTGTGCCTCTAATGTCTGCAATTATGGGCTCTTTGTGAGGTTCTCATAAGTCTAGGTGCTTCTAGCGCTCAGCTGCTTACATTCCAAAGCCAAGGTTTTTAACATGTCAACTACGCTACGGGAAGTTGCCTCCCTTACATCTATGACTTCTTGGGGAGTCTCAGGTACGATACAAAGCTCCAGATCTACTATGCAATGCTGAATTTGTTGGATTACTTCTTCAAGTTGTGTCACCTGTTGTGGGACACGTTCTTCAATCTTCACTTCAATGACCGTCACAAAACGAAGTGCTTTTTGAACTCGTTCATGTACATCAAGTTTCTCTACTAGCAATTGGTCCTTGCTCTACTGTAACTGTGCTTTTCCCCCTCCCACTTTGCTTGTAAGGAAAGATTTTCCTATTCTTCCTTCCTCTGTTGTACTATAAGTGCACTCTGTACTTGTGCCAAATCCTGGGTGGCTTGCGTTTTGTCCTCTTGAGCTTGTCGAAGGTGAGCTTCGACTTTCTTGGTGATCTGGTGTAATTGAGTGGGCTCATTACTTATTCCTGTTGTTTTCCGTCATCAAGGGAATATTAGAAATGGCTCAGATGGACTGGAGTGTCTATTGTAGTTCTCGAAGTTCACCCTTGATTCAATTTAATGTCTCCTCTTACTTCACTTCTTGCCTTTCTGCAATCTCTAGTGAGGAATCATTCAGTGCAGTGATCAAGAAGTCGAAGTCATCATGTGTGACGGTAGTCTTAAACGTAGTCTGGGTGGCCTTAGTTTTCTTCCAATATGAGGTATTTGGTGGGGTGACCTTCCTTTTCTTAGAGGGCTCCTCCTCCTCTCTAGGCGGAGTAACCTCGCCTTTGTTTTTCTCAAACTCTATGCCACCTAGTTCTTCACCATCACCTCCTTGTGCAGGTGAGATCGAAGTAGTCTTTGTGGATGTACTATGGATATCTTGAACTTCATCATCCTTCTTAGTCTTGCTCGGTCCAAGTGTATCCAATATAGCTTTAGGTCTTTCCATGTTGGATATTTCTGCGGGGTCCGCTGGAACAAGGAGGTCCGCCGACCATTCCTTGGTAATCTTCTCTAAGTCTTCTTCTGTCAACTTGTAGTACGAATGGAGTTGTTGTTTGTGCTCATCCGCGTGAACTGTGATATAGGCGAAGTGGCGGTCCACACTGAATTTGATCAAAGGTATAAACCTATGAAGTGTGTTTGGCGTAAGGCGCGATGTAGACTGTATTGCATTCTTTAATTGGTTGTAATAAGCGTGGAAGACGGCATTGGACTGCCACTTCTTGTTCATGTCGTTGGATTACCATAGCGTATAGAACTTCACGGCCAGTGGTTCGAAGGGTTCGAACTCTGGAAAAGTGGCACCTTCTAGTAGCTCCCAGGCGATGAAAATGATGAGTATGAGCAACCAACTAAAGTGGAACTCATACCCTTGGTATTGTGGTTCTCTGCAGTCAAGATTGAGCTGATTCACAAGGTACTTCACCCAGTTCATTTGTAGTCCCTTCGCGCACTTCCCTACAAGGTCAACTACAAATCCAGTCACCTGTGTGGGTCAGTTCTTGCGGACTAACTTCCTTGCGATCATCTAGAAACTGAGGTGCACTGTTGCATTCTCGATGGAGGCTACCTTGTAGCCTCACGTGCCCTTCTCTACATCACCATATGTGTCTTTATTTCACTGGGAGAGAGCGTGATCTGGGATCTTTCTAGAGTAAAAGTCCTATAGGTCAGGGCCCTACATGCTTAGCCATGTTATCTAATTGATCAGAATCGGATCCACTGTGATGCTGCGATCCAATCATAAGTATCCTCTGTGGTAGCAGGACAATAACAATCTGATGCATGCATTGACTTTCTAGTGCCTCCTGAAATGTGGAATCTTCATTACATTGATGAGGGTTTACTGTGCAAGGGTATGGGTCCATTGTTGAGGGACAATCATCGGGTTCCTCCCTTTTTTCATAGTCAAGTACTTGTGCAGGGCTAACATACTATGAACTTTGCGATCTCCAAGGTTAAAATCACTAAATTTCAACGTTGTGAACTTATCCTGGTCATCATGAACTGCGCGCACCCCTTTCGGGAGGTATGCAGTGACCAAAGCATAGTCGAAGTCTCTAGGTACAGTGTCTTGATTCACTGTGTCGCTTAGTGGTTGGATATATCTAGGCAAGATACTTGGGATCATTTTCATAGTGGCGAATTTGTTTCTGAGCTTAGATCGTCTTTCCAAAGGTGGTCGGGATGGTCCTGCTCAAGAAGTGGAGGGGGAAGCTGGCAATGCTCCCGAGGACGATGCCTATACACCTATAGACACTCCTCGCTCCGACATGACTCTCTCGGTCATTAAGTCAATTAAAAATTCTTCAACTTCTTTCTCTGCAACGCTAAGCTCGTCCGACATACAAGCTTGGGTCAGCTAGCTCGGGTGAGAAAAGAATTCATGGACTACAATGAATAATATGGGACAAGGCAATGATCCCAGGGTGAATTAATCTCAGGTTTTGTGCTCAAATTCTCACTTAGAAAAAAAT
>JASDQU010819462.1:25467-47441 GCA_032191745.1 Picea mariana | reverse complement strand
TCGGCGAAGCTCAAATTCTGCAATTTTTCTTTCTACAAAGTATCCTCTAGAACCTCTTGTAACCTTACAGTATTATCTCTTTTATTTCTTAACTTTCTAGCCTTCTTCCCAGTGAGATTCATCTTAGTAATGCTTTTACCATTCTGATGCTTACCTTTTGTGGTCTTAGTTACTTTGCGTTGTTGAAATTATTTCCTAGGGTTTCTAGGTAATACTTCTTATATATCAAAAATAGGTAACTCAATCTCCTGTGGATCCTCTAGTGTTCTCTTAGCCTTGACATCAGGGTTGCTAGTATTAAATATCTGTGACCAGCTCTTCTGTTCTTCAATCAAGTACGCAACCCTTCTAGTCATAAAGTCTTTTAACTCTTGCTTCTTTTGTTCCAAAATTTCTTCTTCCTATTTTCGTCTAGCTTGTTCTCTATCAATCCAAGGTTTTCCTATGAGCATGGTAAATGAGGCATTGTCTTCAATAAATTTAATAATTTCAAAGTCTTCCTCTGTCAAAGTTCCATTGACAGTCATAGGTATCTGGGTGAGCCTTCCACATAGGTTTACTATCTTTCCTCTGAATAAACTTGTTCCTCTTAGGGAAGGGATCAAGGCAGTCTTTCCTATAGCTTCCCAAGTTATTTCTGACATAATGTTCACTTGTTTTTCTTCATCAAGAATACAGTCAATGTCGAAGTCCCCTATTCTTGCTTTGACTTTCTTCTTTTCTTTGAAGATCTCTGGTAATCGGACATCTTTATGTTCCTTCAGGGTTTCTTTTATCCGTATTAATATTTTCTCTGATTCTTGTTGGGTTTCTGCCTTTTCTGGATCTACCATCTATTCTTCTTGATTTAGATTCAGCCTTTCCAACTTAGCGATCATTCTAGGGCAATCCAATATGTCGTGGAATGAAGCTTTGCAATAGAGAAAACTAGGTTTTCACCTAGGGCATTCTTTAGCAATATGTCTTGGTCTTCTGCAACTGTAACAAAGATTTAATCCTCTCTTTCTCTTCAATGATCCCCAACTCTTCTTGTACTGCACACTAGGATCATAGTGGCTAGCCTGCAAAGACTTATTTCTAGGATCCTGCATCCACTTGTTAGTCTATACATTCTTTCAATACATATGTATAACATATCTATTATTATATTTATCAGATCTCTTCATATCAAACTTCCTTTCATTTATTAATGCCCTAGTTTTTAAGCTAGGACAGAATCTATCAAACATACTTAGATCCATGCTCTAGAAACAAACAATTTCACTTATCTTACTTCTACAGAGCACAAAGCTTACAGATATAAGAACTTTTCACTATTCTTACCTTTAATAGAGCGCAAAGCTTACACATCTTACCTCTTTCTGAAGATCTGACTTATTTCTTTCAGAAATTTCCACTTTTACTTTTCTTAGAGCACAGAGCATTCAGATCTCGCTTCTTTTCTTCAGATCTCCTTTCTTCAGATTTGACCTTATTCCTGGCACAAAGATTCACAGGTCGAGTAAAAAGTTGCGCACTAGGGCGACAGATCAACGCACAGAGCTTCCTTTTGCACAAAGTTTCTTCTTCCTCAGTTCCCAGTAATCATAGTTTTAGGTCCCGGCAATGGAACCATTTTTTGGCACAAGGGTAGACCTAGGGTTCAATGCTTCAAAATTGCACCAACAAAACCCTAACTACTGGCCCTTTCGGAAACACCTGCGAAGCAGATGAAGTCTCACCCGAGGTAGAGGCAGGGGTGGTTGCAAGACTCAGGTGTTTGCAACCTTGGCTGGGACACATATCTATGATTCTTACTCTTAAAAAGTACTTTAGCAAAGATCGTTTATCAGTATTTAACCCTTAAGGCACTTTGCAGATGGAATAGAGCACCACAACATTCACTTTGATCTAGGTTAAGTTATCACTTAGCAACATCAAAATAGGTTTAGCACTCAACACTTTCATATATGTCAGATCTACACCCATACATCTATGAAGCACAAAGCAAAGTGGATCTATCTAAGAGTATCATAGAAAAGAACATAGAATAATCATATCAAATCATAACACATGGAAGGAAACCAACACATTAGGTCGAAGCACCAAGAATAACACACAGAGTTACCGTGGTTCACCCCCACCCTGGGGCTACATCCACAAAGTCTTCTTCTTCTTTATTAGCTTTGGTCAATCAGGTTACAACACAGAGCTCACACTTGTACTCTGCATAGGATAGGATATCTGCGTGCACCTCTTCAGATCCTCCTTCCCCTAGTAGATCTAGCACAGAGCCTTCTTACAATCCATGCACTCAGCACTTACAACACTTGCACTCATCTCGTCAAGTCAGTCACATAATATACACAAATACTTTACTAGCACTTAGTTTATCTTCCTCCTCTCTCTTATATTTCTTAGCTACTTATACTTTACAAAATAGCCCTAAAACATGGGTAAACCCATGGGCCGACATCCCTTTCCCTTTACATTAACCCAAAACCCTAAAAAGGGTCCCAAAAGTGGGCCAAGATCTCATGATCTCTGCTTCACCTAGTGCTCCATCTTCGATAAATTGTCAAAGTCCAAAAACGGTCAAATATGATCAAGTGTTCCTCAAAACTTGGTTAAGGGCCAACAATTGGGATTAAATGATGTCAAATTGTTGTGCCTTAGTGATGGCTTCACCTTCAGTTTGGGGGAGGGTTGTATCCACATCTTTGGCAAGGGTAGGAACGAGTGATCGCAAGAACCAATATAGCCTTTGTTGTGGGGTGGTGTCTACTTTACAAAGCTTGTGACATCTATGACATTCATGAATATGGTCTGAAATGTGAGTAGAGGTGTTTTGTTTTCATTCTGAAAGGATCTTAGACCCAGTATCATGACGGATGGGGAGCTAAAAAAATGACAGGAATTCTTTGGCTAATGATTCAAATATTGAATGGGATATAGACTTCTCATCCATGTACCATTTGGTTGTTGTGCTAGTGAGGGTTCTCTGAAATAAACATAGATGAATGGAGTCTTCCATTATGCTATTGGAAGAACACCATAAGTGGAAGGACATGACATGCTTGGCAGGATCCTCTCTGAATTTCCCTTCAAACTTAGTGATGTCTAAAGGTAGTTTTATGGGCATATTCATCCAAGTGGGGTCATGGAATATGGGATCATTTTTCAGTTGAGTTAGATCAGGGATATTGAGTGAAGCCAAAAAGGGCATGATAGGAGTGGGTCCTGTCGTGTGATGAGAGGAAGTGGTTCCTTGGGAGCTTGTACTTTGTGAGAATGTTGGGGCTCTACCTCCTTGTGGTGGAAGGGTTGTTTGTGAATGGCTTGGGATATGGGTTCCAAGAAAAGCAGCTCCTAGTAATCCTAAACCTAGTACCGTAGCACTAACTGGTGTATGTGATGGTATTGTTGATGTCTCAATGAAGTTAGGAACACCAAACAAAACTGGGGGTAAGTTTCTCAAGCATATAGAACAGAGAGGATATTGTGGTTCCCCTATGATTCTATCCTAGAAGTGGGTGTGTCTACTTACCCCCAGTTTTGTTTGGTGTATTCATCCAAGTGGGGTCATGGAATATGGGATCATTTTTCAGTTGAGTTAGATCAGGGATATTGAGTGAAGCCAAAAAGGGCATGATAGGAGTGGGTCCTGTCGTGTGATGAGAGGAAGTGGTTCCTTGGGAGCTTGTACTTTGTGAGAATGTTGGGGCTCTACCTCCTTGTGGTGGAAGGGTTGTTTGTGAATGGCTTGGGATATGGGTTCCAAGAAAAGCAGCTCCTAGTAATCCTAAACCTAGTACCGTAGCACTAACTGGTGTATGTGATGGTATTGTTGATGTCTCAATGAAGTTAGGAACACCAAACAAAACTGGGGGTAAGTTTCTCAAGCATATAGAACAGAGAGGATATTGTGGTTCCCCTATGATTCTATCCTAGAAGTGGGTGTGTGTAAATGGTGGTGAGGAGTGATAGGACCAACTACTTTGAAATTAATTTAAACAATGTATTCATAAAATTTCATGTACTTCAAGTGGTAAAAATCATACATCAAGAAAATATGAAAAGTGGGTTGAGATTTTGTAACTCCTCATGGGGAAAACAATAAATCCAAAAAAAAGTGATCGTGTCTTATCCAACGTAACATCCCTCCTCTCAAATAACACTGGACCTCCAAAAAATCTCTCTATAGTGGGCCAAAACCCACTTGAGGAGAAACTAGTGAAGCGATGAATAATAAGTTATAATGAGGGATGAAGGGAGCATATCTTGGAAGTACTGGTGATTTTTGCTAACAACGTTTCAAAATCTGAATAAGGTGTGATTGCAGCCCACTGTTGGAGCCGCATTTCTCTAAATACATGAAATGTTATACTTAAGCCCAAAAAGGGTTGAATTTCGGAACTTCGTTTGTTTCACGTTTCTCCCCCCTAAAATCGCAATATCCCAACGTGCGAAATGGAGAAAACCTTCCTAATTCTAATCGCCATTACTAAAAGACTAAGAGGGGATTATCATCTCTTAGTACCTCATACCCTCGCTCTCAGGAGTTATGCTTTAAACGTTTCTCAAGCCTTCGACTTGCGAAGTCACGAAGTTGTGTTAAAGTTACCCAGGTTAGTATCAAGAACAAAGCACTTTAAACCCTAGTTAGTCACTATCGTGATTTCACGACTCGACGATTGTTTCCCCAAAGGGCATCACCCTTGTAACCCCGATCCACAAAGTCGCGATTTTTTTTAATTAAGCATGGATAAATTAAAGGCTTAATTCAAATCACTTTTAATCAATTAAATCGCACCATCGAGATTTCAGGTTTTTAAGGTTCAGTGACTAGGAGAGAAAGCACCCGATGTGGCGAATGCCGAAAAGGGGATTAGCAACTAAGTGCAATAAATTGAAAGAACTAAACTAGATTAATTAGCACCTTAAACAAACTTTAACACACATGGTTTACGAATGAATTTTTGAATGATTCTACGTTTTTCAATATTACGAATTGTCAAGCATTTATGGCATTTATTTGAATTGCAGTGAGGTGATGGATGATAAGATATTGTTTTTACTTCTAAATCTTTCTATTAAGTGATTTGACCATTCTGTTGGCAAGGAAAAACACGAGCTTAAATGACCAAGATAGAGAGTTTTTCCTTCATTATTTTAGTTTTCATTTCTATTTTCATGTAGAGCCTTTTCACCAGGATAACTGTTGTTTGTGTTTTCAATTTTTCCGACAGGAGATCCAGTTGCACGTCCCTCTATCATGGCTCCAAGAAAAGCACCCAAGGAAGCTGCCTAGAGTTCAGGTTAGGGTTCAGACATTGTTTCCGATACCTTGCCCTGAAGTATTAATTCTTTCAAGACATGGTCATACGTTTCCAACATTCTGCAATCTGAGTTGGTAAACCATTCAAGTGATTCTAGCGACAATGAGAAGGATGACTTGTCAACCAAATAAAAAATCATTTCTCAAGCAGAGATGCACAAAAGAGCGGCGAGGCCCTAGCTTCTTCCCTATTGTGATATGATCAGGCGGGAGCTGGACCATGTGGGCATCCCGACCAGGACGATTATCAACGAACATAAGGTAATGATTGGGACTTTCAGACCAGAACATTTACGGGAAATGTATAAATTGTCACCCACACCGAGCCTTACTCACAATGTCGAATTTCTAGAAGGTTTCAAGAAGAAGGAGTGTGAGCAGTATGCAAAAATTTTATCTGATTTCATCAAAGATTGGGTCTCACACACCGCAAAGTTCAGGGATGATACTCACGGAATCTATTCAATCTCTTCCTTGGAACCACAATTCAAGTATATAGTGATGATGCCCTACAGGTTGTATGGGAAGGAGGACACTACCCATTTCTTCCTCCCATGGGTATCACTTATTCATACAGTTTTTGAGGGTTTCTACTTCGACTGGGACAAACTTTTGTCTGTCAGTCTGACCAGTTGAATTACCGAATATCGAGCACAGAGGGTGAGTAAGAAAGTATCTTCGTTCTTTATGTCTGCTTACATCATGGATGCTATCTTCTTCATGACACCCTTCCCACTAATGAACTGGAGCTGGGCTCGATCTAATACAGAGCCTATTCATGTCTACCACTCGAAGCGTTGGGAGGATAAAGCCAAAGAATTCATCTATGAGATATTTAACTCGGTAATGGTGCCATTGCATATCACCATCTTTCGCCAGCCACCTCTAAGGATTTCGGATAGCGTCACGACCAACCTAAGTAGCATGTCAAATTGGCATATAGAGGTAGAATTTTCATATATCAGGGTTTTCAACACCTCTATTCCTCCATATGCTCTACCACTATTCTTGCCAGATAAACTATTGTGTCGCGAGATAGCCAGATAGACTGTGCTTGGAGGAATAAGCAAAGAGTTCAAAGGAGTATCAAAAAATGTATGGCCGCCCTTCCCCATTCATATTGGTGCATATTCATTGTTAGATTTTGGCCATGCCAAAGTCGGGGCTACATATTTAGAAGAAATGAAGTTGGTGGATATTGAGTTCAAGAAGCACGACCCTAATAATGTTGCAAGCAATCACCTGGTGAGTTGTGGCCTGAAGAGATATGAACCCGATGATTCCCCTCATGATGAAATATTCCAGGGTGCAAGGTCCTACTCCGAAGTCCTAAGTTTGATTCAAGCCCTACCACCCAAAGATATGGTCGATTTCCTTAAATTCTAGGAGCACTGGCAGAGTTGTCTCCCCCGGGTTTTATAGGGTGAAACCCCAAAGCTTTCGGTTACATAGCAGGAAGAAGCCAAAGGTTCAAAGGACTCAAGTCCTAACAATGAGAAGAACCAAGGGGAAATAGGGGAGGCTGGAACCTCAGAGTGAGGAGCTGAAATCCCCTACCAACAGGAACGAAACCCTAAAAAGGGTATGCCAGGCAAGCAAGTCCAAGTTCAAGCGGAGATATCCCAGATAAGCCAAGTTGATATGGTCCAAGTTGACAAATGGCTAGTACAGCCAAGTTTACAATTATGCTCTATCATCACGGAAGACCGACAAGTAGGGAAAATGTTGCCACAATTGGTGAAGAGTTGTTACACCTTTGAGGCAAGCAACCAAGCAAAGCCTTCCAAGTTGATAGCCCAGTTGGTTGAAAGGTGTGTCATTTTCATTAAGTAGGTGAAGGGGCAAGTTTCTGGTGCTAAATTATGACATATGTCAACCCGTTCTATTTCTGGAGCCGAAAGAGCAGAGAAAGGAAGGTGCTCCGCCCTTACGAGGGAAGACAAAATATGAGGAGATGAAAAGCTCCATTTTTTCATTTGTAACTGACAAGTTTCCAGAACGATCAAAATTCTAAATGTTTAGAAGTATGTTTAAATATACATTTAGGAAGATATTCATGGGAGAGTTTTTTTTTTTTTGGTTGGAGATTGTAATAGAGAAAGATCTTTTTAGCTAGGATTAATACAAAGCGAATTGAAGACTCCATATTCCGTCAAGATTGAGTTATGTGTTTTCCTCTATTATTTCATACTTCATGTCACTTTTTACATATACATCTTTGATGAATGTTTTAGCTGCAATTTAGTATAACTTCTACTGTGGTGATCAGGTTCTAGTTATCTAGTTATTTACATATTTTCCTTTGTCTCATCTACTAGCAGGTACAAGACCTGTGAATTACTTACATCTCTACGTTTTATGCTTTCATCAAGGTATCTCTTCCTTTTCTTCTTTTGCTACAGCGTGGGATTCCTCTAAAATTGATGCCCCACATTGTCGACAAATCTATGTTTTTCTTTCGTTTTCACACTTGGTTTCATATTTTAACTCAGTTATGGAAAAAGGCCTTCGATTTTGTTAAACCCTTCGATTGGCTTCACTGAATTTTCCTCATATAATCTAAAATTGAAATAAGCACTTTAAAACACCAACCCTTTTTTTTTAAATCTCTATTCTTCCCATGAATGTACTCATCGTAAGGTATCCCAACATCAAACCTGGCCTATCGGATCAAACCAGCATCGCCTTGAATCTTTTCAATACCATACTTAAGACTGTCATCACCCGAACAGAGCTCAAACTTTCATGGGCCGCCATCGAGCGGGATATCAACATTCAAGAATATTTGGAAGCTAGACAAAGACAACTAAGAAATCATCCATAGTTTCTTTCCCCGAAGTTGTTTCTTCCCCTTTTTATCACTCACTCACTTTGGGATTCTTAAACTCTACACTTTATAGCCTTAAGTGTAGACTCTGGAACAACACCCACAACCCCCACCTTGGGTAGATAAATATTAATTTTTGGCTACTAAT
Organism: Picea mariana; assembly: GCA_032191745.1. Classification (NCBI taxonomy): domain Eukaryota; kingdom Viridiplantae; phylum Streptophyta; class Pinopsida; order Pinales; family Pinaceae; genus Picea; species Picea mariana. The sequence goes on along the minus strand of JASDQU010819462.1, from coordinate 39,149 downwards.
CTACCTCCATCAAGCATGACATTTATATTTTTGGCCTCACAAATCGGTTGCACACTGGATTTTTTCCAAGGGTTGGGTGACTCAAGGAGGCAGGCACAGAACAACTAGACCTTGGCCTTCGACCCTTCACAAGTGTCTCTCTACCTTATGTTATATGAATGATTAAGTAAGAGGATTTTGTCACCCCAATTCACAACTTTCTAAGTTTCAAATGAGAAATGATGATGGGGAGTTATTTGGATCCCTATCCCCAAAATCATAACTTAGACTACCAATTTCTTTTGTGTTCCTCCTATGGAGGTTAGAAAATGGGTTTCTTATGGTTGTTTTTAAAATGTGAAAGTGGGTTGTGAAGTTGGGGTCATCGACCAACTTCGTTCTTTATGAAGGTGTGCAAAAATACCCTTTTCTAAACTAATGAAGCCCACAAGAGTTTAAAGTATCTAGAAAAAAGGTTTTTGAATGAGTGAGAGTGTGTGCAAGGAGTGGTGATGGAGAAACAAGTTTTTAAAAAACTAAATTCAATATTTTAGCATGGTGTACATCGTGTGGTCCTTTACTTATATTGTTTAGATAACTTACTAAATTTTTTAAAAATGACCCTTGCAAACGAAAGGAAATCCTAAGCTATGATGTTGGATATGATAATCCTTACTTGGACCCTTTATCTTCCTAAGGCATTTTCTAATTTAGAAAACTCAAAACTAGTCCTAGATTATGAGCATGTGGGCATGTGTGGGCCCTTACAACTTCTTTAAACTCCGTAGGTGATTTACTCTAAAAATTTTGAAAAATATCCTAGTATTGCATGCATGTGGGAATATGGGCCCTTGCAACCCTTTTAAGATTAATTTTCAATAAGTTGAGAGGATTGGCCTCTTTTTGAAAGTGATTTGATTTACCAAGGGAGGTGGAGACTTATCTTAGCAACCTCTTTTCCTGATTTCCAATATCACACTAAGGTGTGAGGAAACAACATAATCCAATATTGGTTTAGATGGTCTTCTAGTCCCAATTTAATGTGACAACTTTGTAAAAACAAAATATGGAAGTTTTGTTCTGAACTTCTATTGCAAATAATATTTTAATCCATCCACATGGGAACTAAGGAAATCAAAGATGTTGGGGTTCCTTTTAATTTCCCTAATCATCTATGTGTGATGTGGGGTTTACGTATGCAAGAATGAGGTCTCAACCTACTTATACTAGCTTTTAAAAGGTGCTAAAATCAAATCTAAACTACTAAGTGGCAGTGGGAAACTCAAGCCTTACAATTTTGAAAAAATAAGACAGGTGTGTGGTAGAATCAGAAATAGACATGCACGATGCATAGAACATGCATTTGGAGAGTTATGAAAGAGTGAAGATGTGCGTGTACCGCACGTTTGTTCATCCTGAACCTGTGCGCACACAGAGAAGTTGGTGGGATGAAACTTTTGAAAAATTACCTTACTGTGGGGTGAAATTTTGCTCTCAAGAGGTGAGATTAGGACGGTTTTGACCCTTGCACGTGCAAACAAGTAAGAAAGAAAACTCTAAGAGTCTAATTGGGGATAATTTTGATTCAAATCCATAGTATGGTCTCCAATATGTTGGGTTCCTTTTGTCTAGTTAGGCTATCCATAAAGCACAACAGAGAGTTAGTTGGTTAGTGGCTCAACTAACATAAAGGAACAAGAAATAAACAACAATGAAATAAATCTAGACTAAGAAAATAATAACTTGAAATGAATGCACAAAGAAAACAGAAGAGAGATATACCAAGTAAATTGATCTTTGAATTAATACTCCTTGGAGAAATATGGGAACTTATGAGTTCCCTCTTCCTCCTTGGGAAGTCCCTTGAGTCCCCAAGTACAAACGCTTTTTTCTAATATCAATGGCTAACAAAGGAAAAGAGTGATGGACTACTCAAGAGGAGAGATTCTTGACACTTGCTATGGATGCCCAAAGCTCTCTAAGAGGAATATGGCTTCCCAAAGCTAAAAATGAGAAGCATGACAATACTCAAATGCTTCTTTTTTTTTGCATACAATGACTCTTTATTTATNGGTAAGATTTTTCTTAACTGGTTCCAAATGTGAATGGAATTCCCTTTGAGGTACTTCCCAACCTTTTAAGTGATCCTAAGGCAAAATTTGGAGGTGATTTTGGGTATGGGAGAGATCCCCTTCACCCCAAAAGTATTTGATGTCCGACCAAACTCATCAATGCACCGTGTATGCATCCACGTGGGTATTTTGAATTCCATTGGTGCACTATACGCACTCTGTGTGTTGTACACTATGTTAGCCCACACAGATGTGCATGCACTTCTTTGGTTGATTGTGCATGGATTTCCAGAACCACTTTTACATAGTTTTATGATTGTCTTTCCCAACTGAGTGTAATCCTTCCATCAATATTGGTAGTATGTTGTGTATGTGCTAATTGTTTCTTCATCCATTGTTTGTATTTATAGTGAGCCATTTTCTGGTGATAATAGACCCCTACCAAACCAGTATTATGTTGGACTGAAATTGTCCAGACCCAGAACAATCCTCTAACCTAGATAATTTAATTACCATTCAATTTGTTAGTTGGGAAGTATTCCTCAAGATTCAATGAGGATATGGGTAGAGTACCCATCTAGAAACTTCTTGACCTATCCCAGGAATTTGGGAAATGGACCACAAAATATTGTTAGGAAAGGAAATAAAAGTAAGGAAAATCATGGGAAAAGAGGAGGATTCAAGGAGAATGGGTCTGGTGATCATTTCTAAGGAATGAGGGCATGTGCATATCCCTTGATCTGAAGAGAACTGGAAACAAATTTGTTTCTGGGTACAAGAATTGTTGGGCAACGTTTTTATAATCAAGCTGATAAACAAAGCTGCAGAAATATGGAGTGATTGAATGAGAAATCATAACATCCTCCCTTGCTTGGTGGATAGAAAACTAATCTACCAAAATTCTTGTGGGAAGAGGAGAGTGACCTCCATCCCTAGATGTTGTTGAACAGAAGGAAGAATCTCTCTTAGGGCATCATGATCTAGCTAGGGGGGGTGGTCAGTGGTAAATCTTTCCATAAATTTTTGTGCCTATGGTTGGGTGGAAAGGGACACCCCTTTTAGCAGTTCCAACACTTTTTGGGTTCTAGATAATTATATTTTGCCAAAATCCTCACTAAGTTAATATTAGAGATAATTATAGATTGTGTTTTAGAGAAATATAAGTTCATTTTCCTGTTAAAAGAACCTTGAAAATTTAGGTGTGAATGTGAAAACATTTCAGTTGAATCTCATTTGACTTATCTCATTACTTATTGACTACCTATGTGTTAAAATAAGATTTATGGGTGAGAACACTAATGTTGATTTAGCATTATAGTCCATTTTTTGTTATAGTAGGGACAATTAAATAGTAAGAACCTCTACAGTAAAAATCTAAAAGGAGAGAGAGTGTGATTTTTTGCATAATAGTGTTCTATTTTAGCTTGTCCTCAAGCCTTATTATAGAAAAATTAGAGTATATCAGATCTGGGTTTGGACTTTAGGGAAACAACCCAAATATTTAAAAATCCAAAAGTCATTATAAATAGGCATTAAAGAAATAATTTTGGAATTAAACATGACATTTCCTACTTGAATTCAAAGTACAAAAATCCTTTAGATTTCGCTTGGGCATAAATAAATAATTATGCTAAACATGTGTTAAATTCCTACAAATTTGGGAAGAATCCCCATAATTGTGGTGCGCTGTAATTTTGGGTAGAAATATAAAAAAAATTACTGTGGAGGAAATTATTTTCCTCCACACTAATTTCCTTAAATTTTGGGTAAGAAAAATAAATCACAGAAAAATGAGCAATTCTACTCCTTTACCCACGAGCAAATCTACTCATTTACCCACGAGAAGAGGAAAAGTAAAAATATGAATTTAATTTTGAAATAGAGAAATTTCCTTGAAATATTATTATTATTATTATTATTATTATTATTATTATTATTATTATTATTATTATTATTATTATTATTATTATTATTATTATTATTATTATTATCATCCTTCTGGAAAATAATATATGGAGAGTGTGTTGAAGAGAAGGAGTTGATATAATATTTGGGTTTTAATAAACCTGGCTGAAATTTCCAAGAGGGTGTAATATAATATAATATATTATAGTAAAAGTTTATTATAATATTTGCACGTGGATGAGGAAAAACCTTTTTCCCTTTTTAAAATATTATATAAATGCGTAACACGTATAATGTGGGACCCCTTCCAGACTTTGGGACACTAGGAGTTTGGGACTTCAGGATGTTTGGGGTCATAGAGTGCATGAGATAAAATGGTTGAAGACACGGACCTACCTTTCCCCATTCCAAAGTGTGTATGAGTAATAAATGAAATTAATTACATTATATTGTATTTAATGTAATTGTTTATAATACATGTTTGATGTGATTAATTGTAATACAATGTAATATAATTAATTATATTTGCATCATATCATTTTATAAGTGGGACCCCCCTTTGGAACTTCAGCGTTTGGGAGTTCTGGGTATGTGCATAAGAGGATGGAGAGTAAATATGCCGAAGTCTGGAGATTTACATAGTAATTGTTATTAATGACCCTAAGTACAAGTTAAAATATTTAATTATATTATAATATAATTTATTATTATTATATTATAATATAATTAATTAAAGACTAATTAGTAATATCATTTGATTATGAGTTAATTTGACAGAGATTTAATATAATAACTAGCACCAATTCATCCCGAAATATTGGATTTCTAAGGAAGAATGGAAGTAAATCCTTGGTTTAACCAGGCCGGTAATTTAGACCAAATAAAAATGGAATTTACGGGGTTAATTAATTTTAAAGAAGATTAATTATCCACAATAGGGATTAAATAAAATATCAATAAAGAGATGGGTTTTATTATGATAATGATTAATCAATTTAATATCCCTATAAGAGCTAGACAATTGTTAACATTTGGTTGGGTGAGTCCTTATATGCTATGATGATATGGCATGTCAGAGAAAACATGTGTGTCAACATGGGAATGGATGTGAAATAAGTGTGGGACCCTTGTCAAGAATAGGCTATGTGTTAAGAGTGAACAAACCTAAACCATTAGACCCAAGGGTGGACACCTCTCCAATCTAGATTTTGGATGGGAAAAGTCCTCTGGACTTTGGAACTTTGGGAGGTTTTGGGGTTGTTTGAAACTGATAGAGGGTCAAAGGCCCAAAGATATGGAAGCTTGGTAGGAACTTTACCTATGACCCCATCCTCAAGTGGCCACATTAATGATAGAAAATGAATACTTTGGTCGCATTAGTGCTACGTTAGCTGGTACAAATGAAGTAGAGCCACATGGGTGCCACATGGTGAGGGGTGGCCTTTGGCCAATGATGCCCCAAAAATTTTAGAAATACATAACTATCAATCAAGAAATCAATTTTGGAAAAAATTATAGTCATTGGAAGACTCTCAACGAGCATAATGAGATGGTTTCCGTTTTAGAGGAATTCATGGAAGTTGAAGGGAAAACGAAAAATTTATACCCCATCCCTAAAAAAGGTACTTAGGGGGCGGGTGTGTGAAAAAGTGGTATCAGAGTAGGAAACAACACTTGACCTACTTGGGCTCATGAGAGATTTGAATAAATTTTATTAGGTAACCTTTAAGGGGTAGGGCACCCTACCCTTCCCATTCATAAGATCTTATTTAGAATGTATTACTAAGTAGAGGAATGAAACTTTCTATTGTTGTTACATGTTTTAAAAATTGAAATGTGTGTTGCTAATGTTTCCAAATAATGAAGTTGATTTCACCTTACAAATTGCATGTATTGTTGATAAATTAGTAGATAGATAACTAACAGAAAATGTTTCTATCGGCACTTAAATAGTCAATGGAAAACAAGGAAAACCACAGCGCAAAGAATGGTGACACACCATGAGTGGGGAGAAATCTCCCATGATAGAGAAGAAGAATATAATGAAAGGAGGGTGGTGGAAACCCCTCCATACTTAGTTGAAACAGTAAGAATCCTTATGGAAAAATTACAAAGTTTTAAGGAAGACAATGAAAGGCGAATAAAAGAACATGAAAAACAAACTAAAATTAATGTAGTCCTACTACAAATCCTATCAGATATACAAATCCAACTACAACGTGGGCCAGCAGCTAGTAATGTGGATAGACATCATACTAAAAAAACCCAAATCCCACCTAAGATACAAAAGCATGGCCCTGAAAATAGAAACACGGGGAGAAGCACCTCAAAGAAGGCACAACATGGAGCCAAGAGACATTCTAACGCCAATAATTCAATTGAAGAATCCTCTAGTGAGGAAACTGACAACTCCAAGGAATTGTCTAGAAGGGATACTAGTTTACATTCTCATAGGAGAAGAAATAGGAGGAAACATTCCAATAGCAATGACCCTGAGGAGTTTAAGAAAGCCAAACCATCCACTTTCGATGGAGAAATTAAAAAGGGGGAAGAGACAGAAGTTTAGCTATTTGGATTAAAGAAGTACTTCAGAGTCCATGACTACTCTGAGAAATTAAAGGCCTGAATAGCCATTTTCAACTTGAATGGAAAGGCCTCCATTTGGTGGAAGTACCTTAGAATTGTGAAAGGAATTCATGAGAAGGATCTTTCATGGAAACAATTCAAGAAATACTTTAAGAGGAAGTACATGTCTGAAAGATAGTATGATGAGAATACCAAAGAGTTCTATGAACTCAAGCTAGGACAACTCACAATAGACAAATGTATCAACAAATATCTTGAGTTGAAGAGGTGTGTACCTTACATAAAGGATGATAATTTAATTATGCAACGATTTACTAGTGGACCACCTCAGTCCTTTCGGGACAAAATTGAGTTTGATGAACCTAAAACTTTAAAAGACAATATTCGAAAGGCAAGGTACTGCTATGAGAAATTCAAGAATAAGGAATAAACTCATAAGGATTGGAAGAAGAAAAGTAAATTGGGATTCAATAAGAAGGGATTTAAGAATCACGACAAAATATCTAAGATGAGCCTTCCTACTAAAAGTGTGTATCAACAAAATTTTCCATCTCGAGGTGGTAATAAACCCTTTAAATCCACCCCGGAAAAGACAGATAATACAAAGAAAGAACGCTTGAAATGTTAGGGGTGTAAAGAAGAACATTTGTTGAGGGACTGCCCACATAGGGAATAGGACAATAGGAGGGTCTACAACATCCAGGAGGCTACCACAGTCAATGATGTGGCTATAAGAATGCCACAAATTTATATAGCCCTGGATAATAGACAAGTTGACCACCAAGCTTCAGTGGTGGAGTTGGAAGGTGTGATTTCCAACCATTTAGTTTCCATTTTAATTGACCCTGGTTCTAATATGAGTTATGTTTCCCCTCAAACTATTGAGAAATGTAAATTGCAGCAAGTAAAACATGTTAAATCATGGATGGTACAGCTAGCCACTGGAAAAAAAAAAAAAAAGTGACAGAGGTCATACCAGCATGCCAATTCATTTTGAATGGATTTCCCACCCAAGAAAACCTAAACATTCTCTCTTTAGGATCTTATGACCTATTGATTGGCATGGACTGGTTGGTTGCCCATAAATCCAAGTTGGAATTTTACAATAAAAAATTGTAGTTTGAAGATGAGGAAGGGGGGAAAGAACCCTATAAGGAATTCAAAAGCCTATCTCAGTGAGACAAATATCATCCCTTCAAGTGAAGAAGGATTGTAGAAAAGGATGTCCTTTGTATGCAATACAAATGTTGAAATTTGTTGAGGACAATAAACCAATCCTACATGACCATATTATATTAATAGAGTATAAATATGTTTTTCCGCAAGAGATACCAGGTCTACCCCCAATAAGAGACATTGATTTTTCAATAGAACTTGTACCCGAAGTGGTGCCAATGTCTAGAGCACCCTATAGAATGAGTACACCAGATATAGTTGAGCTCAAACTATAGCTAAAGGAGATGTTGGAAAAAGGTTACATACGGCTACTCTGTCCCCTAGGGGAGAACTATCCTTGTTTCTGAAGAAGAAGGATGGCACACTCATATTATGCATAGACTATAGACAACTCAACAAAATGACCATTAAGAATAAGTACCCCTTGCCAAGAATTGATGACTTGTTTGACTAATTAAGGGGCAATACAGTTTTCTCCAATATTGAATTGAGGTCTGGATACCATCAAGTCTGAATTAAGGATGAATACATCCACAAAACAACCTTTAGGACAAGGTATGGGCACTATGAATTTGTGGTGGTACCATTTGGGTTTACCAATTACCCAGCCACCTTTATGTGCTTAATGAATAATGTGCTCAACAAGTTCTTGGACATATTTTCATTTGCTTTCATTTATTATATCCTAATATATTCTAAGAGTAGGGAAGAGCATGAAGAACATCTCAAGTTAGTGCTTCAAGTGCTTAGAGAGCACAAGCTCTATGCAAAGTTTAGTAAGTGTGAATTTTTCCAAAAAACAGTACAAATTACTTAGGTCATGTTATCTATGAAGAAGGAGTCACATTTTATTTTGACAAGATCAAATCCATTATGGATTGGCCTACCCCAAAATATGTCTATGATATCATATCCTTTATGGGCCTAATATAAAAATCAAAAGGTTTGAGTCTCTTTAAAATTGCAAGTGAAATTTGTATGTGCTTGGGAAATAGGATCAAGTTACAAACACATAAAACTTAATGAGTTTTTACTTAATCATGAGAAGCATAAACATACATAACAACCATCAAAGTAAACACATTAACACAACAAAATGATAAAGGAGTTCACCCCTCTCTTCGGCTACATCTCTTGGTCCAGCTTCCAATGGATCATTTTCATTAATACTCAAAGTGTCAAAATAAGTACTTTACAATTCTCAGAATGAAAATTAGATGGCTTCAATGGCTCCATAACATCCAAAAACCCCTAGATGGACTCTTCCTGCACCTGGTTTGGCCAAAAAGTGAGTTGGAATCACTTCTTGGAAGTTTTCCCAATTCTTTGTTGTCTCTACTCCTCCAAAATGCACCTGTGTGAACTGAACCTATATTTTGGAAATTTATTGTGCCTAAAACTAGCACCCACACACATCCTACAAATTTAGGCATTATGTCTAAAAATTAGAGGGATAGATGCCTAAAAGAGAAGAGGACGTGGCCGCATGGCCCCCCATGTGGTCGGGCGTCGACCTGGATTTCTGCACCTACCACGGTTGACCGTTGGAAATCCACTCTGTGGTCATGTGTGATTACAAATGTTTGTGGGTTGGTGCCTATGGTTCCCAATGCCCCCGGTTATATGTGGTAAGTTTGATACCAAGGGTTGGGGCTTAGCCCCGACCCTTTCCGCATCCGAATGATTATTGATTCAAGTTTAAAATGATTTTTTATGCATGTGGGGTAAGGAACACTAGTAGGCAGGCTGGTATCCCAGCCTACGCTAGTACTCTGCCACTTGTCCCATAGGTCATGGGTTCGACCCCCACAGACTACAACCAGACTTTTGTACCATGGAGGGGTGCCACATGGCAGCCCATGTCTGGGCCACGTGGCACCATACCATTGGTCCATCACATCCCCATGTGTCGAAGCTAGATTGGTCCACATACCATGCCAACACACCTACCACATCACCAATATGTCCCTGCCACATCACCAATGCGGACCTACCACATCATCAATACAGCCCTACCATGTCAATAGTATGGCCCTGCCACGTCAAACTGTACAGACTGTATAATCAGCAAAATTTTGCATGTTTGAGGAAATGGACATAATGCGATATCTCTCACAGACAACGTCCGTTTGAACCCATTCAAGTTGTGTTGGTATCATGAGGATGAGGCCTACGCATGAGTATATTTTGAAGCAATTCCAAGAACTTTGATTTTTGAGCATCTTTTGATCCCCTGGATCACTTAGCAGGGTACTATACGAGTCTCATAAAGGGATTTTTCAAGATTGGTTATCCAATCACCTCCCTTCAGAAAAATGGAGTTAGATTCATTTGGACAACCGAGTGTGAAGAGAGTTTTCAGCAGCTAAAACACCTTTTAAAAATGCACCTGTTTTGAAGATTGCAAACCGAAACAAGGATTTCCTTGTGTACGGATTCCTAGAAGGAAGGACTCAAAGGAGTCCTTATGAAAGAAGGGCATGTGATTTGATATGAATATAGAAAATTGAATCAGAATGAAATCAATTATGTGACCCATGATTCGGAATTGGCTGCCATAGTATATGCTTTAAAAATGTGGAGGGATTACCTCCTATGAAGAAGATTCATACTTATGACATACCATAGTCGGTTAAGATATTTGTTCGACCAAACCAAACTCAATGCTAGACAAGCTAGTTTGATGGCTCTCCTTAGTGAGTTTGATTTTGAAATCAAACATATTAAAGGAGAATAAAATAGGGTGGTTTATGCCCTTAGTAGAAGTATGAGAGTGATTCACTTGGAAGATGTAAGCATCTATAAACCAGACATCAAGAAAAGAGTCAAAAGTGCACAAGAACCAGATGAATTTTTCAAAACTATGAAATCATGCCTAAAGCAAGATCCCACGTGACTGAAGCACGAGGGATATCAATTGTTGAATGATGGCCTGCTAACTGACAAAGGTAGGTTGTATATTCCAAATTTAGATGACTTTAAGAGGTTCATAATGAACGACCTACATAAAATACCATATATTGGTCATCCTGGTTATCAGAAAATGATCACAACCTCTAAGATATTGTTTTATTGGTTTGGACTAAAAAAGGACGTAGTTGATTACTTAGATAAATGTCTATAATGTCAGCAGATTAAGGCAGAACATCAGCATCCAAAAAGGTTGTTGCAGCCCCTACCAATTCCTGAATGGAAATGGGAAGCCATCTCCATGGACTTCATCACAGGATTGCCTAAATCAACCAAGAAGAATGATGCTATTATGGTAGTTGTGGACAAGTTGAGTAAGGATTCTTACTTTATCCATATAAAGTCAACTTGCAAGGAAATAGATATTTCCAATATTTTCATGAAAGAAATATTTAGACTGCATGGAATGCCTAAGGAAATCATATCAGACAGAGATACAAAATTTACTTCAATTTTTTGGAAATCTTTGTTTGTTGGTTTTGAATCTAAATTGCTATTCAGTACATCCTATCACCCTCAAACTGATGGACACACAAAGAGGGTAAATTAAGTGTTAGAGGACATGTTAAGGATGCATATGATGCATCATCCCAGGAAATGGGAATAATACCTAGCACTGGTAGCATTTGCCTACAACAATGGCTATCATGAGTCCTTAAAGATGAGCCCTATTGAGGCTCTCTATGGTAGACAATGAAATATTCCAGTTAGTTGGAATAACCCAGTAGAAAAAATTACACTCAGTTCAGATATGATAAAAGAAATGGAACAAAAATTAGTTTAAATAAAACAGAATATGAAAATAGCTCATGATATACAGAAAAGCTATGCAGATAGAAAGAGGACTCCTAGAGAGTTCTAAGCAAGGGATCATGTGTATCTCCTAGTTAGGCCTAGAAAAATTTCCTTGAGAATGGGAAATTTTTCCAAGATGGCACCTCAGTTTTGTGGGCCCTTTGAAATTTTGGACAGAATGAGACTTGTAGCATATAGACTAGCACTTCCTCCCATAGTGAAATAACATAATGTTTTCCATGTTTTGTTACTGAAGAAATATGTACATGACTCTAATCATATAATTGATTGGTATGTGATTCAGGTGGAACCAGAGGGAGAATTCCTACCAGAGCCACAATGCATAATAGACAGGAAATAAATCCCACTCAGGAATAGAACAATTATACATGTCAAGGTGCAATGGAAATACTTTGGTCCAAATGAGGCTACATGGGAAATGGAGGATGCCATGAAGCAGGCATACCATTTTTTGTTCACTGTTGTACATAAAGAGCACAGTGGTAGGTAGAACACCAAGGACGGTGTTCCTTTAAGGGGGAGGGTATTGTGATACCCGTGTATTCCCCATATTGTAAAAATAACTATAGCATGCTAAAAGATTGTGGGAAGAATGATTATGTGTGGATGTTGGAATTGATGAACCTTTTGTTATAAATGGTAATGTATATATTTTTGTTACTAAATAAAATGGAAGTTGTTGCATAACAGCTAAAAGGGTTTCCAATGTACATCATGATGCATGAGAGAGATGGTGAGGGGAACCAGTAATGGTTGAAATGACCCCTACCAAATTAGTACTCTGCTGGATTGAAATTGTTTAGACCCAGAACAGTCCTCTAACCTAGAGAATTTAATTACCATTCAAGTTTGTAGTTGGGAAGTCTTCCTCAAGAGTCAGTGAGGAGATGGGAAGAGTACCCATCTGGAAACTCCTTGATATGACCCACAAATTTGGGAAATGGACCAAAAATTCTTGCTAGGAAAAGAAATAAAAGGAAGGAAAATCATGGGCAGAGAGGAGGATGCAAGGAGAATGGGTTTGGTGACCATTTCTGAGGAAGGAGAGCATGTGCAACTCTCTGGATATGAAGAGAACTAAAAACAAAAAAATTTATGGGTACATGAATTGTTGGGGAGCATTTTTCTAATCAAAATGATAAATAGAGCTACATAAATATGGAGTGATTGAGTGAGAAATGAAAGAACTATCCCTTGATTAGTGGATAGAAAACTAATCTGCCATAATTCTTGTGGGAGGAAGAGAGTGACCTCCATCCCTGGTTGTTGTTGAACAAAAGGAAGAATCTCTCTTAGGGCATCATGATCTAGCTAGGGGGGCTAGTGGTAAATCTTTCAAGAAGTTGTTGTGCTTATGGATGGGTGGAAAGCATCACCCCTTTCAGCAGTTGCAACACTTTTTGGGTTCTAGATAAGTGTATTTTTCCAAAATCCTCAAAATGTTAATCTCAAAGATAATTATAGAATGTGTTTTAGAGCAATATAAGTTCATTTTCCTATTAAAAGCACCTTGAAAATTTAGGTGTGAATGTGAAAATGTTTCATTTGAATCCCATTTCAATTATCTCCTTACTTCTTGACTACCAGTGTGTTAAAATAAGACTTCTAGGTGAGAACACTAATGTTTATTTAGCATTATAGTCCATTTTCTATTATAGTGGGGACAATTCAATATTAAGAACCTCTACAGGAAATATCTGAAAGGAGAGAGAGTGATTTTCTACATAATAGTGTTATATTTTAGCTTGTCCTCAAACCTTATTACAGAAAACTTAAAGTATATCAGATCTGGGTTTGGACTTTAGGGAAACAACCTAAACATTTAAAAATGCAAAAGTCATTATAAATAAGCATTAAAGAAATAATTTTGGAATTAAACATGACATTTCCTACTTGAATTCAAAGTACAAAAATCCTTTAGATTTAATTTGGGCATAAATAAACAATTATGCTAAATATGTGTTAAATTCCTACAAATTTGGGAAGAATACCCATAACTGGGATGGGTTCTAATTTTGGGTAGAAATATAAAAAAAATTATTTTGGAGGAAATTATTTTCCTTAAGACTAATTTCCTTAAATTTTGGGTAATAAAAGTAAATCGTAGTAAAATGAGCAAATCTACTCCTTTACCCAAGAGGAGAGGAAATGGAGAAATTTCTTTGAATATTTTATTAA
>JASDQU010819462.1:0-14312 GCA_032191745.1 Picea mariana | reverse complement strand
ATGGAGCTAGGAAAAATTATTTAAACCCCTTTATTGGGAGAGATTAAAAAAGAGGCTATGAGAGGATTTTTGGAGGCCCTTTAAAGGCTCTTTTGGAGAGCTCTTTGAGGAGAGAAAGAAGAACTCATGCTTGTGGTTTGTATGTAATCCCCTTTTGGGATAATGTCGTCCTTTTGGTGTCTAAAGAACTGTGCCACCTTTTTTTTAGAATATTTCATCCCTTTCAAAGGAAGGATAACGAAGTGATTCATATTCCAGCAGATCCGAAGACATAGCCATACTAGTGAACTCTGTTAACTATGGTGATCTCTTGTCATGTGTTTTTCTTTCATCTCATGTTTCCTTATGCATGATTTAATTCTACAATTATGTTTTATTAAATGCATTAAGTAATGGATTATGAGACAAAAAAAAATATTTCACCAAGTTATATTCAATTTGGATTCAAGTCTTCATAAGCACTTCAATTTCACCTTTTATCCAATCAAATTCAATTAAAATGATCTTATATCTGATCCTTCATTAAGTGAAACTAGAACCAAATCAGGTTGATATCAAGGTCACCCCTAATTCAGATCATCTATTTTATAGATGCAAATAATATTGAGAGATGTTTTTCTTTATTTTATGAAATAAAGGTTATTATTAATAACAATCAGGAAATCCTTTTAATTTGCTTTAGCTTATATTATATAACAATGAAAAGTTTCTTACAGAAAAGAAAAATATTCATTCTTTAAATTGCCTAAGTAGAGAATGTCCTCAAATATATTGTTTCCTAAGTTTGATGCCCTAGTAACCTACATAGAGGCTTGTTGGGGTTGAAACCTGAGAATTTTTATTTTCAAAAAATTAACTTCTCAAAGTAACAATATAGGAATATTTACAAATAACAAAAACAAAATTTTCTTCAATTACCTTGTCAAAGTAGCACATGGTCTTATCAAGTTCCAAGGACAATGGAGGTACAACCTGCAAGGTATTAAGATGATCGGATATGAAACTTATTTAGAATAAAGAATCATTGTAGTCCAAACTACTTCCAATTTTTTGGTTGGGAAACTTTCAAACCTCACGAAAAATTATGCAGCACTGAACATGGTCAATATTCTTTGGAAGGAGGACAAATTTATAAAGAGTCTTGAATGCTTAAATTATCATATTAGAGTCTAAAATGTTTTTTTTTTGTTCAAACCAATTCTATATATACATTCAATTTGCTACACCTAGGTTACATTTGTCGATTCCTCAAGTTGAAGTTCAACATAGTGGTGAAACTTCAACAATTCATCCATATTTCTTGTTTCAAAGAATTCAATAGTGTGTTTGATCTCCATAATTTGAGTTGCAAAGAATTTTGTATCTTCTTCTATCATTCAAAAATAAGATGACATGTATTAGAAATTGAAACCAAATATCAAGACAACATTTCCACCCTGAGACCTACAAGTCAGTGATGCTAGAATGCTTGTCACATTATAGGATTCTAGTTTTGATTATTTATTGTAGATYARGGAGTATTTCTCTATACCRTGCTATGAAATAGATACATGTGTGTACCTTGAAAAGTCCAACTTGATTCCTAAAATAAGGGAACAACATTGCAAAAGAAAGGAATACATTTAACCTTCTAGTTATTTTTTCAAGGGATTCAAGCATTCCTACAAATAATGTTGTAACCACCAAACAATTTTTTATGATCTTGTAATGATTTGGTTGTTTGGATAACCCCCTCTACTTTACCCTTCAAAATTATATAGAGGTTACATATTTGAATTGATCTCTTCAACTATGTATTTGATCTCCTTGAATGTGGGTCATTGCTAGCATTCAATGGGGTGGAGGTGGAGGCGGAGTTAGAGGTGTATCCACCACAATGGGTGGAGCCAGAGGAAGATATTTAACTTATACCATAGAAGGAGCTAGAGGTGGATTTGACACCATGGATGGAGACAGAAAGATTATTTTTGCATAAGTATTGTTACTGGAATTGCCACCTGAATAGTGTTTGTAATTGTTTTTAGTAGATGGTTTCTTTCACCAGCAAACTTGTTATTCTTGGAAATTTGAACTCCACATTTGATATCAGGATTCTCATAGGTAGACCCATTAAAACCATTAATCCTCTTTCCAGAATTGCTTGTTTTTTTCTGTCTTTATCTTGTCTAGATGAGTTGTCAAAGAATGATTCAGGGAAAGACTTTTGGTGCTCTTTCCAAGATTGTTTGATTGTTCTTTCTGCATCTTGTCTAGATTAGTTTTTAAATAATGTTTAGGAATACATTTAATTGCTTCCATGGGTGGATAAAGAGGTGGCGTTGACACCATGGATGGAGGTGAAAATATTATTTTTGTAGAAGTATTATTAATGGAATTGTCACGTCCTTGAATTGTGTTTGTAATTGTTTTTAGTGGCTGGTTACTTTCACCAACTATATTGTTATACTTGGAAATTTGAACTCCAAACTTGGAGTAAGAATTCTCATAGGTAGGCAAATTAACACCATTAATTCTCTTTCCATAATTTTGGGTTGATCTTTCTATGCCTTTTCTAAATGATTTGTTAAAGAATGTTTAAAGGCGGTACCTTAGGTTTTATTTTTAGGATTGTTGGGTTGTTCTCTTTGCATCTTGTCTATTTTAGTTGTTAAATAATATATAGGATCAAGACCTTGGGTGCCAATATTGGTAGAGAGGTTCTGAAAAAAAATGGGTGTGAGCTACCAGTAACCAGATTTATTGGAAGCCTAAGTAAAGGTGGATCAAAAGCATTCACAAAAATCCTAGGCTTTACTGAAGTTTTGGTGCTCTCTCACAAAACTAATGTAGGGGTAAGTGGAGTTGGCCTATAAAAATTGCTCTCTATATTTAAGTCTATTGAGACTAATGTTGTCATTGATGTCAAAGTGCACAGTCATAATGCACAGTTGTGAAAGTGAACAGTTATAAAATTAAGACACCAAGCATACATCAAAGCATGTAGATGGTGTTGTCATTGATGTCAAAGTGCATAGTCATAATCTGCAGTTGTGAAAGTGCACAGTTATAAAAGTAACACACCAGTAAGACATCAAAGCACGCAGTTGGTGTTGTCATTGATGTCAAAGTGGACAATCATAATGCGCAGTTGTGAAAGTGCACAGTTATAAAAGTAACACACCAGGTAGACATCAAAGCATGCAATTGTGAGCAGACTCTGTTGTCATTGATATCAATAGGAAAAGATAGAGTCCCTCGATGAGATAGAGTACAGAAAAGAGAAGAGAATATATAGTTTCAAATGTAATGTGCATAACCTATAGACAGTATGGTGCACAAGCAGTGCAACAGTGTGACATTGAATAGTGTCAAAGTACGACAGTGTGACAGTGGACAGCCTGACGGTATGATAGTGTGACAGTGTCAAAGTGTGATAGTGTGACAATGCAATAGTGGATAGTGCGATGGTGTGATAGTGTGACAATGCAATAGTGGATAGTGCGACAATGTGATATTGTGATAGTGCTACCATGTGAAAGTGTGATGATGTGACAGTGCAACAGTGTGACAGTGCGACAATGAGCAGTATGGAACTGAGAAATATGGAATTGAGGAGTATGGAATTGAGAAGTATAGACTGATTGATATGAACTGTGTGGTATGTTATATGTGGTATGTACTACATGGAATGGACTACAATAGTGTGACAGTGAGCACTATGGAACTGAGCAGTATGAAACCGAGTAGTATGGACTGAGGAGTATGGAACTGAGTAGTATCGACTGAGAATTATGAAATGCATGGTATGTTCTGTGCAGTATGGACTGCACAGAATGGACTATGAAGAAAATTTGTCCATTTGATTTGGTCTATTTTATTTAGTCAAAGAGTGTTCAATAAAATAATTTTATCCACAATGTAACCGTCATATGTCCACATACTTTATTTAGATGAAATTGTAATTGACAAGATATTGACTTGGTCAAAGGTTGTCCACAATATAACCTCCATCCTTTATTTAGACAAATTATAACTAACAAGACTTTGTTATATTCAAAGTTTTTCCACATTGTTACCATCACATGTCCACATACAAGAAGGTGGACTTCGGAAAAAATTATATAAGTATGTATGCACACTATTTGAAGTGGGTGTGGACATGAGAATTACTATGTCTTGGTTCTGAGGGGAATTGAATGGAGATAATTTTGTGTATGTTTGTCTATCTAAGTATATGACATGGCTCTGTAGGGGTTCATGCGTGAGAAAGGAAGCAGAAAGTTCTCTCTAGACATGTTGTAAGTAGTTGATATTATTTTGTAGTTATATACAATGTGATGCCAAGGTGAGAATTATGAAGAAAAATGGTGAAGTGTATGTATGATATTCTGGTAATTGATTTATCTTCAGGGAGGTAAGGTGGTTCTTGGGAAAAGACTGTTGGTCCTTGGTATATTGATGTATTTTATTTATAGGTTGGGGCATGTTTTGATTAGGGTGGAAGGGTGGTGCTAGGGTGAGTTGGAGCTCATAGAAGATAGGTTTCCTCACTGCAAGTTGATGCTTGTAATATAGGGAGTGGGTGCTTCCTTCCATTTGTATCTGGTAAATCCAAGGTGTTGTAGCCTCCTTCTAGTGGGTGTTGGTAAATTGAATGAATGTAATCTTGATGAATATAAGGAAATCATTAAGTTGTGTTCTCCCATTTGGTTTTCCACGTAAAAATTAGTGTGTTCTTCGTATAATGTTTTGTGATGATGAATGGCATTGTTAATTTTTATTGTTTACATGGTGTGCTTGAATTCAAAAAGAGATTAAAAAGTATCAAGTATTGATTCACCCCCTCCCCCCCTCTCAGTACTAATGAAGGTTCCAACAATTTGTAGCATAGCAAGGTTCTTTCGGGAACAGTTTGACCACTGGAAGGAAAATACTTACAAGCACTCATGGATTTTCTTCTTGGCATGGGCCCTGATATAGCACCCCTATTAGATGAGACAAATTATGATACATGGAGCATAAGAATGAAGAAATTTATGGGGGCAATGGGATATAATGTTTGGAAATTAGTTTTTATTGGTTACACCCCTCCAAAAATACCACCGAAGTCTGCAACCAAGAAATAACTAAAGAGAAACAAAAACTAGCAATGGATGTCATTTTGGAAGGATTACTCGAGTCTGTGAAAAGAAAAATTGAGAATTATACTTCAGCCAAAGAGCTCTAGGAGGCCGGACAATCTTGAAAAACTTTACATGGGTAAGAAAGAAGTAGATTCAAATAAGTCAAATGAATATCAGTCCAAGTCAAATGAATATCAGTCCATATCAAATCTTGAGGAAGCACCCTCTAAGTACTCTTATGACAAAACTCATTTTTCTTTTGAAAAATATGCTTATGCAAATGAATCTTGTTGTGTACCTAATATGAGTGAAAGTGAGAATTATGAGGATGAATAAGTTGTATTTGAATTGGAAGAAGACTTATTAGTTCCCTACATGAGTTAATAAAGGAAAGACAGAAAAATGAACACCTTATAAGAGACTTGTTAGCATATGCAGAAATTCTCTATCAAAAGGAAGATGTTGATACACTAAAGATGTAGTTAGAAGGAGCTATGGAAATTGAACAAATCCTCATGAGACAAGTAAAATAAAAGGATGTTGATGTTAATTCATTAAAATAAGAAAAGACAAGCAAGGATACCTCCAATGTTGAAGAAGAAGTTGAAGTAGAACTCTCGGAACTCAAAAAGGAGAACCAGTCAATAAAAGATCAGCTGCAAAAATGTCAAGAAGATGATCATATTTCAAAGAGACATGTAGCAGACATGATGGAAGAAGTTGAAAAATTCATTGATGATCAAAATACACTACTAAAGAAAAAGGAAAATGAGATTGATAAGTTAATAATTGAATTTTCTAATCTAAAAGAAGAAATGGAAAAGACACTCACACAACAAGAGACAACAAATAGATTCATGAAAAGCATTGAAGTCCTGGATGAGATCTTAAGCCACCAAATGTCACCATATTAAAAATATGGTATGGTTTAAATCAATGAAAATATTTCAACTTCCTCACAACGGATATATGAAGAAAGGAATCAAATTCATACTAGAGAAAATAAAAGAACAAGTCAGAGTGTTTCCCAAATTTTATTTCATCAATGTCAGACAAAGTCAAAAATGATATATCATCAAGTAGGAACTATGCAATCAAGTATGAAACTCCTTTTTATGGCTATTATTTTTCATGCAATAATTTTGGTCATAAAGCCATGGATTGTAAAGATTATGCAAAAGGGAAACATAGAGGAACCAAGAATTCCTTAAAGTGTTGGAAGTGCAACAAAGTTGGACACATTGCCAGATTTTTTCATACAACAAGATGTTGCAAATGCAACAACATTTCTCACAAAGATCAGGACTGTAAGAACCCAATGAAGTTTCCTAAGAAAGAAAAGTGCACAAAATTATGGAGGAGGAAGTCAGAAGATCATAAAAAGGAAGAATGTGGATCGACAACATATGTTGACAGTGGATGTAAAAGTCAGAAGATAGGGAATCAGACCAAGTATCTTCTCTTGAAGAAAGACAATAAAGATAGTGTGAAGTATGAAAGGAAGGGTTCTATTACAATCGATAATGAAATAGAAAATGTTCTATATGATAAGGATTTGAAAGATAATCTTCTATGTTCCAATAACTGGTTATCAAAACTATAAAAATGAGGAAGACCTCAAAATTGAGGTGGAATTAGAAGGTATGATGAAAGAGATAGAGGTTATGACTATAGGATTGTTACCTTCAAAAAAGTGATCATTTCCAACAATTGATTTATGAAGTCATGAACAACAGTCCAAACCAGCCCTAAGGGTACCAACATCCATGTGATTTTTGAGAAAACTTCAAATTACTTTGGGCATATATTTTGACGTTTGAATATGGACAGATCTGAATCATTATTTAAATATTCAGAGAAGACAATAAACAGTTTGGCATTGATATGAAAATTCAATACAAGAGTATTTAGCATTAGAAATTTTTAGCAACACAAACAAAAGTTCTCAGCAGTAGTGTTTTCAGCAGTTAGGATATATTAACTGTCAATCAAAAGAGCAGTGGATTGTAAGAAAATGTTGAAGGCATCCTTTGTGACCCATATTCTAACTCTTTTCATGAATGGTAGACATGCCCTTATTAATAAATTGCACAAGGTTCATCAAGAGTAGGGAGCCTCCTGACAGAAGACAATGGTCACAAAAAATAAGCAGCACAGTTAAATCATCCAAAAAAGAGTTGATAGTGAAGGACCATTCGTAAAGGACCTATATCTCTTATATTTTTGACCATGTATAATAGTCACTTGAATATCACAAGACAAAGTGTGGTTGATCGGGGAAGTTACAGTTTCTAAAAGGGGAAGAAATTGTTCAATAGAAAGATTGGTTGGTTACAGGAGGAATCAACCCTCTGGAAACAAATATATCCTAACAAATATATGAAGTAGAAGCCCAATTGCAAGGGGATATGAAAAATATAGAGACTTTCATCATTATTTCCAAAGGGGGAGAAATATCTCTAAAGAATAATATGGCAGGTTTGTTGATCCACTTGACAAATACTAATAACATCAGCATTACAAGAGTGAGTTGCAACTCAAGGATAGTTTGAGTCTAAGATCTATGCAACAACCTTTGAATAGTTTTGAGGAAGATCTGTCTCATGGGGAGAAAAAAAAGTCCAAGGAGGAGTAAGTACAAACAAAGAGTATCCCTTTTCCATCAATGTCAAAGGGGGAGAAAAACAACAAGTGTGTGTTTCCATCAATGACAAAGGGAGAGAATGTTGAGACCAGTGTTGTCATTAATGTCAAAATGAACAGTCGTAATGCGTAGTTTTGAAAGTGCACAGTTATAAAAGTAAGACAATAGGAAGACATCAATGCATGCAATTGGTATTGTCATTGATGTCAAAGTGCACAGTCATAATGCGCAGTTGTGAAAGTGTGCAGTTATAAAAGTAAGACACCAGGAAGACATCAAAGTGTGTATTTGGTGTTGTCATTGATGAAAAATTGCACATTTATAGTGCACAGTTGTAAAAGTGCATAGTTATAAAGGTAAGACACCAGGAAGACATCAAAGTGTGCAGTTGTGAGAAGACTATGTTGTCATTGATATCAACGAGAAAGGACAGAGTCATTGGATGAGAGATAGTACAAAAAAGAGAAGAGGAGATAGAGTTTCACATGTAATGTACATGACCTACAAACAGTATGGTGCATAAGCAGTAGAAGTGTGATGGAATGAATTGATTGGTTTTTTATTGCACATACAGAATGGTGCGCAAGCAGTGTGACAATGTGATAGTGAATAGTGTGAAAGTGAGACAGTGTGACAGTGCATAGTGCGATGGTATGATATTTAGACAGTGTGACAGTGCGATAGGAGACAGTGTGATGGTGTGATGGTGAGACAGTATGACGGTGTGACAGTGCCACAGTATGAAAGTGTCATGGTGTGACAGTGCGATGATGCGACAGTGAGAAGTATAGAACTGAGAAGTATGGAACTGAGCAGTATAGACTGAGCAATATGAATTGCGCGATATGTTTTGTGTGGTATGGACTGTGCATAATGGACTTCAATAGTGCGACAATGAGCAATATGGAACTGAGAAGTATGGAATCGAGCAGTATGGAACTGAGCAGAATGCAACAAAGCAATATGGACTTACCAGTTTGGAACTAAGCAGTATGGAACTGAGAAGTATCGACTAAGCAGTATGAACTGTGTAGTATGTTTTGTGCAGTATGGACTGCACGGAATGGACTATGACATAAATTTTTCCATTTGATTTGGTCTATTTGGATTATGACATGAATATAAGAAAAGTATTTAGTGGTTTTCTCCCATTTCGGTTTCCACATAAAAATCCTTGTGTTCTTTGTATAATGTTTTGTGATGATGAATGACATTGTTAATGTTTAATGTTTACATGGTGTGCTTGAATTTAAAAATATATAAAAAGTATATAGTACTAATTCACTCCCCCCTCCTCTCAGTACTGTTGAAGGTTCCAACAAAGTCACTCCTTTCCAAATGTTGTGATGAAGAATCTGAAATCCCATAGGTTGTTGCACTCCGGAATTTATCATCCTCTTTCATCTCAAGTGTGTTCCTTTCCCTCCTACTTGTATCATCCAGTTTCTCAAAAATATTTTATACGATTATTCTCCCCAATGGAAAAAGTAAATCCTAAAAAAAACTGAAGCACAACCTTTTACATTGTGTCAAAAGGAAAAAGATTTGTGGATTTGGGACCAATGTCCTACTTATTTTTTTTAGATTGGAAGTGTGCTCAGTTGGATTTAGCTTGTGGACTTGACTTCTAGTCTTCATATAATTAGTTTTCTTCAAAGCACTAGTGGAATCTCTAGATGATGAAAAATGTTCTTGTCCACTAAGCCCTACATCATTTTCCCTTCTTTTTTTTCAACAAAGCACCTCCCTTGTGATTAAATGAGTTTACCCAGGTTTCTTCCATAGTGTAACACCATGTTTTCCCCCATGATTGTAATTATGTTAAGAATTTGTGTATTGTGAATTATGAAGCATGTGATTATGTTTATAATTAATGAAAAACAAACACACCTGAAAACTAAAGGGGAAGAAAGAATTGAGTACTAGCCATGATACCACAAGTGGGACTAGTGAGGTGGAATTGGGAAGTTTCGATGAATAAAATAGGAAGCTTACTCAACGATCCATCCTACACTTGCAAGAATTGAATACACCACATGCCAACATACCAAGACTACATAGAGCCACCAGATCAATTTATGGTGATCATTATGGGTTGGTTGAGCAGTTATAATTGTTGTCATATTTGGTAATTAGATGAATGAAGGGTCTACTGAGACCCCAGTCAGATGGATGTGCTATATTACCCCTTCAAATTCGGGAGCCTGATGGAATGGCTTGTGTCTGAAAACTAAACAGGGATCCGAAGGATAGGAGGAAGAAGAGGGAAAAGGTGAAAAAACCACCAATTGTTTTAGCAGATGAGCAGAGAAGGAAACATAGAGAATAGGAGAATGCACAAAGGAACATTACAACATCTTGTGAAGTAAATGAGAACCAACTCACATGTGCAAGAAGACAGGACTCACAGAGAGAATTATCATTAACAAAGTGAGTTACAGACTCACAAATAGATGGTGGGTGAGTAGAGGGACTCGTGCATGTAACTATGAGAAACAAAGAAGTTGGGAAGTTTTGTTTGAGGAAAATAGGAAACTTTCCCAAGAAATGAATGGTTACCCTAGAGAAGAGAAGACCCATATCCAAACTGGAGAAAAATTGGACTGCAACTTGGTACTTACTAGAGAGAAACTAGCACTAGTAATGGTAGATCGTCAATGGATTGTGTAGCAAAGAAGGGGCTCCCTTGTGAAGAGGAAATATGATTAGGAAGGTACTTGATAAGCTCATGGAGGTCCTGAGTTCAATGGGAAGAGGGAAACTTCTGTTGTTGCGAGTGGAGTGAAGGATTTTAACCTTCCTGGCCTATCTCTTAATTTGGCAATTAGTTGAGACAATCCCCTGGTGGTATCATGGCTTGGCATGGGGGTAACATGTTGTAGAAAGACACTATGCAACATATTCTATGGTTGGGTGGATAGGCATTTCCCCTTGGTCAGTTGGTTGGTTAAATTCTTCAGTGAATACATAGGTGTTTTAACTTGTTATGTCTATTACATTGGTGAAGATAAGTTGTTCTATGATTTTATTAAAGATTCGATCAAATGAAAGAATGTCAAATTCTTGAGTAAAATGGATTAAGTAGGACTTTCTTTCACTATCAATCATTTTAAGTATGAATGAATGAGAAAGTTTAGTGTATGTCATTTTAGCACTAAGAGTCACCCTCAGACTACAAGAGGGTAAGCCCAGTACCCATTGAAATAAATTTAAAAGGATTAAAATGGGTTGAGAAGGTGGATCAGTAAGACTATAGAGAGAGGAAAGGATAACATAAGTAACTGCAGATCAATTAGGAACCATTGGGCTATGGAGTCATAAATATTGTGAATAAGGAAGGCATTTAAACCGCCTATCATACCAAAGATTAATGTGTCGATAAGGAGAAAGAAGATAGAAAATGTATGAGTGATGAACCATGAAAAATGGGTAAGATGGCAGTAGATCCTCTACCGCCTTAGGAATCCATAGATCAGAGAGATCCTACATACAGACAATAAGAAAAACAGAGAATATCTGAAGAACCATGAAATATGGGCATGATAGCAATAGATCCTCCATCGCCTCGGGAATCCATAAATTAGAGAGATTACATTCAGATAATAAGGAAAACAGAAGGGTCTGAGTGATGAACAATGAACATGGGAAAGATAGAAATAGATCCTCCATCGCCTCAGATATCCATGAATCACAGATACTACATTCAGACAAGAAGGAAAGCATGAAAAAATGTACAAACTAAGAAGACAGTTTGATAAAAAAGATTCAAAGGAATCTTCAATAACATATATTTACAATCCAAGCCCGCAGGCATACAAACTGAAAAATTATAGAGCCCTACTCCTAAAACTCACTCAGCTCTCCCACCTAAGAAAAACACCCCTTCCCCTCAAAATAAAGATTGATCTATTTATAATTAGCTCAATCCACAATTGTCAGGAGTGTGACCAGGCTATCTCGTTAAATGCTTTACATATGTGCCTTCTTCTGTCGGACTGTGCATGTATTCCTTTGTTAGATGCAAACTCAGATTAGTATGGGCCTTTCTAACCTTTCTAGTACCGTGGGATGACAGTCTAGTCCTGTCAACCATGGCTTCTACGCCTTCTATTTATGGACTAAGCTAAGGTTTCAGCTACCAGTCATTTTCCATTAATTGAATTCTCCTTGGGATCGGGACAAGGCTCAATGCCTAGGGGGCCACCACGCGCCGCTCTTGGATTAAATGCTATATAAGCACGGGATTGCAGGGCCATCAAAATAAGTTTGGATTCACATCGATTTTGTGCCTGCAATTCACCACCTTCCGCCACATAGCTCTTTAATTATACCATGGTTTCGATTGCGGGACCGCTCAATAATTTTAACGCTCGAGCAAGTTGTGTCCCCACAATGAAGTGTGGCAGTCAATCTAGTTGTGATCTTTGATCTAGGAAAGCCTCTCTTTTGCTACCACGGGCTGCTCTTGGATGGACCCTGCTTCCTACTACGGAGATAAATGACTCACAATTACTTCGAGAGTTTGGGCTTCGGGCCTTTCCAATGTATAGCTCTTTCAATCCTACGAAGTGAATCTTTCAAAGTGTGAGATCCGCTAACGTGTGTCCTCAGCCTTCAATGGCTTAGATTTACTTTGGGACTTCGTCTCCTCTATCTGGTTGTTAATCCTTGCACTACATTGAAATCTGGATTGCTCGAGAGTCGTTGATCTAAATTATTCATGGGATCTCCACTGTTGAAAATCAAGCATGTCTACTTACTTGTGTTTCAAGCATGAAATGGACCATTATGAATGCTGTGCCTTGTTCTCAAGGCTGATAATTGTGCATACCACGGACTTGGTCGTCTTGTGATCTTTTGACAGTTATGTGTGATAACATTTGGCTCCACAGGGGATGGCATGCTCCCTACGAGATGCCAAGAACGCTCAGTTCCAGTGCCTTAGCCTTTGGGTTGTGGATTCAAGTTCAAAAAACATCTTGCTGAGGACCACATGCTGATATGTACACTATCTACTTGAAAAGAAAGAAAACAAACATGACCCAGAAGGAGATTATTTATGTAAACCTACACTAACTGATTTTTACAATAGGCTCGGTGACAACAAACTTCCACCAGAGCCACTCAAGTAACTTCCTAACGGAAAAATTTCTTACTCTACCACTGATCAGCAAGAGATAATAAAACTGTGGTAGTAAAATAATTACATTTTTCATATCACCCCCCATTTTTGAAGGTATGACAAAGCTTGAGGGCTTCAATACATGGAGAAAATGAAACTCCATGTATTCCTCCACAGGGTCAAAAAATATGTGATAAAACCTACTAGATGGGTAGCAGAAATCTTGCTTTGCTTTACAATTGCTCACCTCTGGTTGAATGTTTGTGGCAAGAACTGGTGAGTGAAAGGTCGGTGCAGGTTGTTGATTCACTTCTCCTTTGTCTGCTCCGAAAACATCGATTAGCTGAGGGCAAGAAATCTCTTCATGTATATAAATGAATGGGTGCTTCTCCTTAACATGTTTCTCAGTGTCTTCTTCTCAGGAAATAGAAAGAGAAAATATTTCATCCACGACTGTAGAATATTTGATTTTGTCCTCACTTTCAATATCAATCTGATCTTCACCAGAATCATCACACGAGGAAGACTCTATCATCTACAGGATGTGGAGTACAAGATTCTTACAACGGCCATAAAAAATAAGATGAGTCAGGTAAATCCTCTCATAATATGAATTAAAAACATCGTGAAAATCCTTCAAAGAATGGATACTAGCAGCAGGGAGAGATTGACACCATTCACGAGCATCTTCCTCTAAAAAAAATTTGAACATCTTGATCAAGACATCCTCGTGAAAGATGTCATGTTCAAGCATTCAAATATGAAATTTTAATACGTGCTCACTGGGTTGGTCATGCTTGTTTCCTCTGAATCTCGAAAGATAGTCATCCCATTCATTAACTAGAGGCAAGGGATGTGGATAACCAGCTATGGCTGAAAAATTGAATGGGGCAAACCTCTTGGCCAAGATCGCCTCCATAGCCATTTGATTTTTCTCCCTTCAATGGAGTCACCAACAGATTCTGCATAGTGGATTCGCCAATATATTTTCAAATAGTGGAGTTGCCATGGTGAAATATAGGTAGTCAAAACAATGTGTCCAGCTTCAGTTCACCATCTAAAACTGGATCTATTCGTTGTCGTTCTCCCAGGGAAGATATCTTCACTTTCATCCCCGACAACAACACCATTAATGTTATCACTAAGAGTCACCCTCATACTACAAGAGGGTAATCCCAGTACCTGTAAGTTTTAAACCTGTGAAGTAAAGCAATGCATATAGATTCTAAAGAAAAACATAATCAATGGCTCATACACAGAGTACACAGAGATTTTATACCATAAACCCTCAACCGGAAAAACCTTTATTATATTCATTATATCAAATTTCACCATTCACGATACAATATATATAATTTTTTTAGGTATTCCATAGATACCAAAACCATAATCCCTTAATATGGGATTAATTTAGAAAACCGCTAAAAATAGCAAAAACCGACCA
>JASDQU010819461.1:38025-51409 GCA_032191745.1 Picea mariana | reverse complement strand
CTCTCTAGATTCTCTAGCACCAACTAGAAGGAAGCACCAACTCCTCGGTTTCTGTAGCACCAACCAGAAGGAAGCACCAACTCCCCGATTTCTCTAGCACTAACTAGATGGAAGCACCAACTTCCAGTCACACAGGCACCAACCTATATAACAGAGAACAACAGTTCTCCCTTGCACCACCCTGCCACCCTAGTTTCTCTAGCTGCAACCAGATGGAAGCTACAACTCCCTTTTTTCAAGCACCCACTTGAACCTATGAGGACAATAGTCCTCCCTAGCACCTCCCTTCCACCCTAACATATAAATTTTTTCTAAGAAACATATCAAAGTGATACAATATTTATCATTGGCTTACCATACTTATCACTGTTCTGCTATGCTACTCAGC
The DNA here is from genome assembly GCA_032191745.1 of Picea mariana. Classification (NCBI taxonomy): domain Eukaryota; kingdom Viridiplantae; phylum Streptophyta; class Pinopsida; order Pinales; family Pinaceae; genus Picea; species Picea mariana. The sequence continues at coordinate 51,021 of JASDQU010819461.1, read as the reverse complement.
TCTCCTGTATCAGTGTCTCTCTGCTTGCATCTTCTTGAGATTTCTGATCTTCTGTTTTTCTCTACAAGAGCACCTCAGTATTCCTTTAGTGTCTCACTGTCTTTCTCCACACATGCCTTGCGCTTTTTGTGCTTCTTCCTTTTATGCTCTATGTGCCATGTCCATTCAATGCTCCATTACTCTTTTCTGTATTTCAGCTGCTGCACACTCCTCCTTCTACACTCATGAATCCCTCTCAACAACAGCAACACCCATCTCTTCTATGTTCTGCATACTTATAGTCTCTGTGTACCTTGTGCATGTTGTGCCGCCATGCTTTTGCATGCTCTCTGATGTCGAGTATTCAACCTGTTCATCATTGCAACTCTTCAGCTTCTCTGGAAGTTAGATCCATCTGTCAATTGCCTCTACGAATAGTCTTCATTCCACTGGCAGATTCCTAGAGACTCTTCAGCTCCTCTGGCAATCACACGGAAGTCTCTTCGAGTCCTTTGGAAGAAACCATCAGTGGTTTCTAGCAATTACACTATGAACCTCCAAAGACCGCTTCAGCAACTGAATCACCACTGATCGATTAAATGTGAAGAGAAATAGTAGCCCTTCGATCATACTTAAATTCACTTGAACAGTTGGATTGGATCCATAGGATCTTGCATTTATTTCGCATTTCAGCATCTCAGAATTTCGGCATTCCTATGGTAAAGTTTCTTGACGCTCTATGTCACGGTCCCCGAAACTCCTAAATGGAGCTTGGTTCTTCGAGCTCTTCTCTACATCTATTCAATGATGTGACCACCGGAGGTGACCAAGTGCTTATCCATAAAGTGATTTCACAATTTCACCTTTCGACATTCCAGCATTTTAGCATTCTTGTGGTGAGGAGTCTCGACTCTCCATGTCCCAAACTCTGAAATGGAGCTTGTCTCTTCGAGCTATTCTCTACATCTCTTCGACAATGTGACCACCGGTAGTGACCAAGACCTACACCAAAAGGTGTTTTCACATTTCTCATTTCGGCATTTCACATTTCGCGATTTTGGCATTCTTGATGTGAGAGTTCTTGACAACTCCACCTCTCGGTCTGCGAAACTCCGAAATGGAGTCAGATCAACTTTTTGGCTTTTCTCACTTCGCAACTTTGGGATTCCTATTGTGAGAGTCCTTGACATCTCCAACTCCCAGTATCCAAACCTCTGGTATGGAGTCTTTGACATTTCATGATTTCGGGTTTCGCAACTTCAGGACTCCTGTGATGAAGAGTCTTGACTCTTGACTACTCCAATTCTCGGTATCCGAAACTCCAAAATGGAGTCAAATCAACTTTTCGGATTTTCGCACTTCGCAACTTTGGGATTCCTGTCATGAGAGTCCTTGACATCTCCAACTCCTGGTATCCGAACCTCTGGTATGGAGTCTTTGACATTTCACGATTTCGCATTTCGTGACTTCGGGTTTCACGACTTTGGGACTCCTGTGATGAAGAGTCTCGGGTCTTGATTCCTCCATCTCCTGATATCCAAAACTTTCCTCCTGCTTTCGAGATTTATGCATTTCACATTTCATGATTCCAGGACTCCTAATGATGAAGAGTCTTGACTCTTCCAACTCTCGGTATCTGAAATTTTCCTCCTTCTTCCGGGATTTCGGCGTTTCGCATTTCATGATTATGGGACTCCTAATGATGAAGAGTCTTGACTATTCCAACTCCCGGTATCTGAAACTCCAAAATGGATTTATTTCCCGGTCTGCGAAACTCTTCGTTTATGTGCCTATTTCGGGATTTTGGCGTTTCGCATTTTGCCATTTCGGCATTTCGGCACTCATGTGGTGAAGTGTTTCGACACTTCAAATCCCGATATCCGAGACTCTGAAATGGAGTTATTTCCCAGTCTGCAAAACTCTTGTTGATGTGCCTCTTTCGGGATTTCAGGATTCCGGATTTCGCAACTCCGAGACTCCTGTGTTGAAGAGTCTCAACTCTTGACTTCTCAATTTCCCAGTATCCGAAACTCTGAAATGGAGTCAGATCAACGTATTCCGACGTTTCGCATTTCGTTATTTTAGCATTCTTGTCGTGAGTTGCGTCCTTGACTCCTCCAATGCCCGATATCCGAAACTCCAAAATGGAGTTTACGCTTCTGATATTTCCATCCAATTATCCCTGCGAAGTTGATCTTCCTTGCCTGCCTGTTTGCCATCAAATAAACAAGCACACTCTTGCACTCTTCGTGCACCTCTGCACTATATCATCTGAGCTTATGTTGTCCCTATTTTTCCATCACTGCATACTCTGATATTTCCATCAATGAAAAGAACATCTGCCTTAAAACATGCCAACAGACTTTGTGGCAGCGTGCCACTGGCTAGCCACAAAAGCATACACATTAAACATTCAAATATAATAGACACAATTTCCTGACATCCAGCATAGTTGAAGGAAAAAAAAATTAGCATTTCCAAATTAGTTTTCTTTGAAATTTATCAAATATTAATAATGTATTATAACAAAGGTTCCTAGAAATCACATTAAACATTCAAATATAATAAACACAATTTCCTGACATCCAACATAGTTTTCTTTGAAATTTATCAAAAAATAATAATGTATGTTACATATTTCTGGAATCTTTCCCATATTTCTGGAAATTTAAATGCGTTTGTCATATAGACTGGGATGGGGGCTCCCGTAAACCATAAAAAGAAATAAGTACAATAATTAGGACTGTAGAAAGAAGAAGTATGTGACGGTAGAGAGGAAGACCTAAAAAGAAGAAATTGGAAGTTATGAGCCTTTGGTTAGAGATTTCTATTTAAAGAGGTAGAATAACTGGATTGATAAAGAAAACAAGATGACATCAATATATATTTACTATGAAGCAGATGCATTTTTTTTGTTGTCGTCGATGGTCTATGGAATCGTGCCAACCGGTTGTTGCCTTTCGTTGATGAGGTTGTCCATTCTCCATTGGAACCATTCTTCAATGTAGCTTCTCATGGGGGCCACATTGATTTCATCCTGGATTTCTATGTCAAAAAGATCAGTTTCTAATTTCCTTAGATCCATAGAAATACTATGCAAAGTCTGTTCAATTTCTTCATTGTGTGTTGCATAGTCCAATAGTCAGTTCTCGAGCTCATCTACACGATATTCAAGGATGTCGTTAAACTTTTCTAAAGACAACCCCTTTAAAACATCAAGTTGTTCATCGAAGGCTTTTTTGGTCATTAACAAGGATTTGAGGATTAAGTTTGCATCTTGAACCTCGTTAGTTCTTCCAGCTAAATCTATTTGGGTCAGGTTTTTGAATAATTCTTCTTTTTCTGATATGGCTTGTTCACATGATTTGACAATGAGTTGTAGGTTCTTAACTTTATTTTGACAACATGCTTTTAATTGTTTGATCTGATTTGGGGAGGGGAGATCCTCTTTTCTTCTTTTCAGATCTGAGTTTTTGATGGCATGGTTGGCAAAAGGGGTCAGCATCTGTTCATAGAAACGTTGATCATTTTTTAAATTTGTCTGCAAATGTTCATGCAAATCATTTGCCCTCTTTTGAAAGGAAGTTATATTTTGTGATGTTTCCCAGGCTTCAGTAACTAGCTGCATTTTTTTCTTGATTTTATTCTCTACAAGGGCTCTACACGATGTGAGGCGGCTAAAGGATCCTTTTAACTTGGCTACAGGGGTAGCAGGCACGGTTTTTTCTATAGTATTGGCAAAATATGGTGTACCAATGAAAGGCTCCTCCAATTCCTTGACGCAGTCGTTCCGTCTGGCATTCTCCACTTCAATTCCTCCAATGGAATCATCAAGAGAATCATTGCTTACACAGTGAAATAGGGAGATTTGGGACGGCCGCATTTTCCTAAAGTTAATCTGTGTATGATATTTTCCTTTCTTATTTGTTACATATCTCTTTTCAATGACTATATTTTTAGATTGGTTGTCAAAACCAACGCTCTGGAATACGAAGGATTCATCTTCATCAAAAATGTCGCTATCATCTATTTCCATCACGGAACTATGGTGCATCGCATCTTTGGATGGGCCAATTTCAAGTTGCATCTACTCAGTTTCAATTTCGGGTTTGTCCGCCTACCCTACAATGTTTTTTCTCTTCTTCGTCAGGGGAACTTTCTGAGAACTATCAATTTTTGTGCGAGGGTTTTTATCTCCTCCTCCATTTGAAGATTTATGGGTTGCTTTCTTATTGGGGTGGGTCATTTAAGTGATGCTCCATGATGTCGTGCTATTGGGAGTGATGGCAGAGGACTAAACACTCTTCTCACCGGATACTTTTCCCTATTGTCTGTACAATTCAGTCATGCTTTGCAATGTCTCTACGTTGCAATCGCCATAAGCAGGAGTGTTGTCATCACTGTCTTTGTCTTCGTTCAGGCGTCTATGGATAAAAGAGCTGCTAAATCCAACTGCTAGTAAATGTCCTCAAAAAATCCCATTAGGGTCGAACCCTTTTAGCCTTTCAGAATATGTTAGGTTCAAGTTCTTTAAATGGCCTACACACGAAGTCCCCGACTTTCCAGGGCAGAGGAATGAACTGTTTTTTTTTCTTGTCATGGAAAAAATGAAACCAGTGGTTGTATTGCCTTTCTATTTCTGTAACAAAAATCTTGTCTGTGATGTGGCATGGAAGGAAAGCAGGATTTTCCTTGGAGCCAAATACCATTAGTACACTCTGATTTTCCTTTTGTTCAAGTGTCCCCTTCATGTTCAAAAACTTGGTTTCCTGGCCAGACATCTGGGGAGCATCCTTCCCTAACAATAAATCTTTGAAAACTGAGACAAAGTCATCAAAAACCTCATAAAAACAATCGGAGGCCTTGTGCCTCTACAGGGCCTGGTACCAGAATGTTACTGGGTCGAATTCACAGTCTATTTTCTTGGAAAGAGACAGTTTTGGAAACGAACAACAATGCACTATTGTGAAAATCAAGTAGGATGACATATATAATTTATTTGATTCTTTGAATCGTGATAGCTGGGAACAAATTTCAATGGAAATTAGATTCCCCCAATCGAAAATGAATTTTTCCTTGACTATGAAGTACAAAATATAAATAACTATACGGGAAATGCTTGTCGTGGATTCGTGTCCCGTTATTCTTGTAAACAACCAAGCAATTTCACGGAATGGATTTCTAAAGGAACTTACCTGCAACTTTGTGATATCTTTAGGAACTGTTGTCGGGTCTTCGAGGAACTCGGCTAAGATTTCCAACCCATTATCATGTTTTTCCAGGAACTTCTTGCAGTCTTTTCCTCTGAAGGTCAATGTTGGCTCCAGCAATCCTAACATCTTGCGGAAGACCTGAGGTGACAAAGAAATAGGAGAATGGTCGTGCAGTGGAATAATTCTTTGGATTGAAATATATTTTTCGACACACCAAGAGACCACCTCCTTATAGTCAAAAACCTCAGGAACGTAGCCTACACGAGCGATTCTAGAGGTCCAAATCACTTTGTTCTGCGTGGAACGGGATGAATAGTAATAGTATTCCCTAGACCACTGGAATTTCTGGTCTTGGTGTCCGAAGATATTCACTGTATCTCCACAAAATTGTTTTCGACCTGTTGCCATAAGTTTACAAGAATGTTTGTTTTCTCCAGACAATGATTGAAATGAAGATTTGGAAGGGATAATATAATGTTGCACAAATCTTGGTCCAATGCATGTGAATGGGAGATATCCTTGATACTTTTTCTCATTAATGAAAATTTTGACGGTTGTTGCATGATGCGGTGTTAACATTAAAGACTAGTAATTGCACACATAGAAGTGAGAACATGGCGGATACGGCAATGAGAAATTAAGCATTGGATATTTCCTGAACGGGCCAACGCAACGACCGGTGTTTGAGATGAACAATCAGAAGGAACAATTGATCTGAAAACTTGGTGAGAATCTTCCTACATCCAAATCTTAGAAATAAGATCTTTTACTGATGGAATTTGCATGTGAATAAGGGCAATAGGGTTCATTAACCATGCCTCATTAATGAATACATTAACATGAAAGCATCAAATTTTCAAAACTATTGTGCATGTTTATGCAAATAAAACTCTACTTAACCAAGTGAGAATGCATCAAAATCACACATACAACATTGACAACAATATGATAACAGAGTTCACCAGACCCCCTGGCTACGTCTCTGGATTCATGAATCCCATGAATCTGCTTTATTGATTCTACTTCAAAAGGGCTACATAAACAAGCCTACAACCTATTTCTCCTTTACAAATACATCCTTTGAATCAATAAGATCTCACTAAGCTTTCCACAAGATATTTGCTTTCTCCCCCCTCCTATTGACCCCCAAGAAGGGTTTATATAACATTTCCATCTCAACCACATCAAGATTTTCATGGAGATAATATCTCTCAAGATCCCCTGAATTAGGATCTTGGCATATCTCAAGGGATTGGTTTGAGAATATCTCTCAACCATCCATGAAGATCTCAACTCTCCTTAGGACTCTCCTTGAAACTAGGGATTGAAAGCCAACATGGATTTGCACCAAATAATCCCTGTTAATTAATGAAAAATACATAATTATGAGAACCCTATCTCATGTATTAAACATTTTACAATGCCATTTTGCCCCTAAATATCAACAAGACATATCTATAACATGTGAAGTCCAATTGACTTCATTCGAAATGCATCGGAAATCTCAATGTGAGCTCTTTGTTGACTGGACAATGTTGGTAGTATTTGAAGCAGATTGAAAATGTGTCAACTGTGAATATCCTCCTGGATCACACCTCCCCACAGAGAAAAACTTTTGGACCTCCAAAAGTATCAACTTTGACCTGCAATCCATCATCAACTGCATGCAAATGTCTTCATTCCATGTACTTCGGAATTGGAATGTAACTCAAACACTTGCAACTGCTGCTAAGCAAATGTTCTGAAGGGCACATTCCCTGTCTCCTTCACCTCTTCTTCTTCGGAGATGAAATGTTGAAGCCCACATTTGCATAAATTTTGCAACCTGTAACTAATGATACCTACAAAATTTTCTTACTTGCCAAGAGTTTATAACTACACTCTTGGTCAAGTTTACAATGAATTGCCAAAAATGGCATAGGCAAATTGCCTCAACCCATTGTTTACATCATGATTAAAAAGAAGCCAATAAAGGCTTAAGGTGAAACAATAACGCCTCTCACTTTCCTCACTCAAGAGTGGCTACACAGTCGTTACAATGCTTCAAAACCCTTTTACATGATGATTCTAGGCTTACATGAAGACCTTTTCATGGACAATACATCAAAAGGAAATCCTCATGCCAAAATGATGCATAAAAGAGAAGCAATACTATGGTCATATGTGCCAACATGTGCGCATCCAATGTCCAACTCCTTTAGTGGTCATATAATAAACTCTAAGCATAGGAAAAATTCCCCTTGATTTCCTTTGATCCATCAAAAGTATAAAAGACGGCTCCCTTTTTCTGACTTGAAGGCTGATTTAGTAGATCACCTTGCCAACACATCTTGTGCAACTAAAAATCCATGCCAAAAGAAGGAAGAGCATACATATCATGAATTTATAAAACACTCAAGAACAGGTTTTACAATGATTGACCATCATGGTCTTTAATACCCAGTATCTCAATGTGCACATAATAACAGCCCAAAAATAAAAAACAAACCATGTCATAATGGTTTTCCATACCATGAACTGGTCATAAGAATGCCATGTGGATCATGGTCAGGCTAATGAGGAAGGGACAGTTATACATCTTCCTGTCAAGGATGTACTTGTTGAACATAATCACACTTAAGCTCAGAAAGATCCAGATGCTCACATAGGTGTAGCTCAGCATGATCTTTGCAACTTCCTTGAGATAACATCCTTCTGGAGGTTTCCAAGGAACGATGCTTACAGTCCCGAGTTCGAAACAGGGTATTTGAATCCCTCAGCTGAAATTTAAGAGAATTTGTGCAGACTTGAGGTTGTGTGAATTCCATTGGGAATCGAGCAGAGTAATGAAGGATACAATGCTTCCTCATTCTAATAATAGCATGCTCATGATCTCTTCTTTGGTGCTCTTCCCACCTAAATCTTGCCTGTGAAAAAATGTCAAGAGCAGCAGAACCCATATTTGTCAGCATCAAACCAACATTTACACGTTCTACTCTACGCATTTTTTCTTCAAGAAGTGATAGTTGTGTTGTATATGTCCAATGTATACAATCAACTAGACATGAATCGATGTCCTGTTGAACTAAATCAAGATTTCTTGATTGGCAACATCCTCTTGCTCGTCTGAAATCTTCCTCAAAGGCAAATATTTTAGGAGCCACATTTTGCACAATTTTTACAACTGAACTCGTCAACAAATACATGATCTCTTGGTCAAGAATCATCCAGAAAGGATTAAATGTCCTCAACAAATACCCATGGATCTCATCATTAACCATGCACTGCACAGGGTCACTCAATACCTCATACACTTCATTTACAAATATGTATAAGTTTGATGCGTCGACATCATTTCCACTCAAGTCTGGATGGCAACATTTCATACAGTTGTAATACGCATGCTTGATTTCTTCTGGTGTTGCATCTGGTAGCACACCAAGCATAGAATAGTAATCATGGGAAGTAGAGTCTCCATAAAAATTGACTTCTTCATCTCTATATTTTTCTTTGACTCCAACCACTCTCACATGCCCTCTATGAGCCATTTTTACCATAAACATGTGCTCGCTCAACAGATCTTTTTCAGGACATTTTCATTCACAGAAGCCTCGCCTTTTTGCCTATTCCCATCCCCATCTTGAACCCAAAACAAATAAATATTCAAAAACACGATTTTGTTCTACTATTGATGATACGAGGCCTTCAAATAAAAAGCAGCATAAAGTTGTGAAAATGGCCATACGAAATAGACCCTTCTATATCAGCATCCAAAAACCACATCATTGCTGCATGTTTTAATCAGTCGCTGGAAGGCATGCATTTTTAAATGACGCCAATAGTGAAGACATCAACATCATATTTCTGATGCTATCTATTGTAAAATAGATCCCAACGATTGGATGTTATGCAAAAATCTCTCAAGATTATAAAACTCGGAAATGATAATGATAACGCGTGGGAAAAAAAACGTTTTCACTGCAGCTTGGTTCACATGCATTATGGATGTGAGATCTGCCACTGATCAAGGAAAACAAACTCCCATACAATCTTTAATAATGAATTCTCACTAGGTTGGCAGACACTTGCGATTATGATTTTAGTGATGATTATGCTGACAATCTTGGAACAAGATCTTCAACGAGGCACCATTTGTTATTAAAGTCCCATCTCCTCATAGAAATTTGGGCTTGTCGGCGGATCAAATCCTGACTTTCGTTCTTTTGCAATCTACCACAATTGAAATGCTTTACTAAAATTTTGAAACCTTTTCCAGACGCTTCAAAGGGATTTCCACCTACGTTGTTGCTCCGGTTCATAAAACGTTGGTTGTGGTGGACATATGGCCGTGGGGAACCTCATGTGGTGACATCGAGTGGGAAGAAGTGGAGCATCCATGTTGATTTCTCAACAGGCTTGCACATAGGATTATGGCAGTAAATCCTCAGTAGTCTACGTACAATCACAAATATATAGTATCTCCGCAAATTTCAACATTGATGTTTGGAAGGCTAATGTAGAATTAAATTGGTTGTTGAGAGTGTCGTCTTCATACTTGTATCAAGATTTATTTTTTTTCAAATTTAAAGGATATTGTTCACTGTCACATAAATGAATCTAGTCTACTACAAGTCCTTAATGAACTTTCTAAATAATTGGGAGCTCCTCTCATTGCTCGACCAGGATCGGTAAATGAATTGACCTCAAAGATAGTGGCATGGAGGTTTCCATGAATCAGTAGCTACGCCATTACTGATCACAACCAATTACAGTGATTTCTTAGCTGATCTCGGGAGAATTTTTGCAAGAATGAATGGATCTGATCGATCGGTGAGCACCCTGACTTTTTCACAGTGACTTCTGAGTGGCCATTGCATCTTGGGATCTATTTTGCAGCCCTTAAATCTGGCAACCCCTTCAATCCAACACAGAAAAAGTGTAGTCGATCTCACCACTGTTTTGCAATGTTGGTATCGGCCAAATGGCGAGTTGCGATTGTCGCAACTAAGGACAAGTCAACCTCACGATCTATGATTTTCTGAAAACCAAGGTGGGTTATACCATCTTCTTACTTGGGCTCGGCAGGAAGGTCGCAGCCACACATAGAGGGCCATTCATATCAAATCGACGAGATAATCACGATCTATTGATCCTTCTATTCCAAACACACAAAATTTTTCCATCCGGACTCACGTGATTCAAGTGTCTTTGGAATCGTCTCGACGATCTCTTCGATCTAGCCTAGTTAGCTCCAGAATTCGAGACAGAAAATTTTTGACCATTTTCTTCATTAGGGAGGATACCTATCCCCATATAACTCCAAAATTTGCAAAATAGGAGAAATAAAACTTGCAAAAATATTATCAATTGCTTACCCAACCAGAACCAAGCACTTTCTTCTTGTAATCATGCTTTTACAATGGTTGAAGGAGGCTCCTTCTTCACAGGCTCTTTCACAATCTTCCTGTTGCTTGGTTTGTGGCAAATTTCAGGATGTAACTTCCAACACTTCTTCTCCCAATGGCCACTGATTTTACAGTAGATGCAAAAATTCCTTCGCTTTCCATTCAATTGTTCATTCCTGACAGAAGGACTTGGAAGGTGTGGTTTTGTCTTTGTCTCACTTCCCGTGGACACATCTGTCTTCTTAACACAAACTTTATTCATTTGATTCTTGGCTACATCACTATTAGAAGATCTAATGCATAAATCATTTTTATTATATTCAAGAAAATAATTTGAATGACTTTTATACCTTCATGGTTCATCTTTGTTGCTGATCTAATGAAGACTAGTTGCTTTGGATCCTCTATTGGAATCCAATGATGTAGCAGTGGCTCTTTCTTTAGCAATATTTGAGCACTCTCCAATCTCTACCTTGCCATAACCAAAACCTGCAAATGGTGGTCTTTGTACTACCTCTAATGGTTGAGTGACTCCTTAGCCATTAATGCCAAGTCCACCTCCTTTATATCCCATTTTAGTGAGAAGCTTCATGCCAACATTATTATCATATTGAGATGAAAGTGAACATGAAGAAATACTCTCAACACATAGCTCAGTTTGAGTTTGCACATCCACGGTAGAAGGCTCTTTGTCTTCCATTCGTTCACCAAGATGCAACTTAGCCAAGAGATCATCCTTGGTTTGCAATTCAAGTTGCAATTCTTCAATAATTCTGTTAAGGACTTCTCCATGAAGCTGGGACCTCTCTTGAAGCTCTTGCTTCTCTTCTTCTGCAACCTACAAAAGTCTCCTCAACTCTGCATTTTCAGCTTGAATGTTGTGATTTATCTCTTATAATTCTTGGAGTATTTCTATTTTCTTCGCTCCTTTTCCCATGGTGATATTCACAATCTGCAAAAATAGTCAGACCAGCTCTGATACCACTTGATCCAAAAACTTGGTGAGAATCTTCCTACATCCAAATCTTTGAAATAAGATCTTTTACTAATGAAATTTGCATGTGAATAAGGGCAATAGGGTTCATTAACCATGCCTCATTAATGAATACATTAACATGAAAGCATCAACTATTGTGCATGTTTATGTAAATAAAACTCTACTTAACCAAGTGAGAATGCATCAAAATCACATACAACATTGACAACAATATGATAACGGAGTTCACCCTTACCCCTAGCTACATCTCCGGATTCATGAATCCCATGAATCCGCTTTATTGATTCTTCTTCAAAAGGGCTACATAAACAAGCCTACAACCTGTTTCACCTTTACAAAGACATCCTTTGAATCACTAAGCTCTCACTAAGCTTTCCACAAGATCTTTGCTTTCTCCCCCCTCTTCTTGACCCCCAAGAAGGCTTTATATAACATCTCCATCTCAACCACATCAAGATTTTCATGGAGATAATATCTCTCGAGATCCCCTAAATTAGGATCTTGGCATGTCTCAAGGGATTGGTTTGAGAATATCTCTCAACCATCCATGAAGATCTCAACTCTCCTTAGGACTCTCCTTGAGACTAGGGATTGAAAGCCAACATGGATTTGCACCAAATAATCCCTTTTAATTAATGAAAAATACATAATTATGAGAACCCTATCTCATGTATTAAACATTTTACAATGCCATTTTGCCCCTAAATATCAACAAGACATATCTCTAGCATGTGAAGTCCAATTGACTTCATTCGAAATGCATCAGAAAGCTCAATGTAAGCTCTTTGTTGACTGGACAATGTTGGCAGTATTTGAAGCCGACTGGAAATGTGTCGACTGTGAAGATCCTCCTGGATCAACAATATAACTCTCCGCAGATATTGGTTTAATGTGTATTAATGGGAGATCTCCTTGAGCGTTTCACTCATTAATGACAATGTTGACGATTCCTGCATGGTGAGTTGTTAGCATGAAAGGTTACTAATTGCATATTAAGAAAGAAGTACGAAGGTCACGGGGATGGAAAAGAGCAGTTAAGGAGTGTCTAATTATCGAAAGCAGTCAGGCAAGATTCAAAATAGGTTTACAAGGTACAACCATTGGAGGTGAGGGCGCGAGGGTCAAATTATATGTCTCAGAAATTTTTGAGTGCAATACGCATAACACCAAAGAGGGCATGATAGGACAATCAAGAGGGCAATTTGTATATCGTGAAAGTCCGGGTAATGTTTGCAGGACACGGAACAATGGAGGTGTAAACGTGAGCCCGCCTATCCGAGAACCCACAATCAAAAAAGTGGCACAAGTATGGAATAGAGAAACGGTTGGGCGGATTCGTTTTCGCGAATATATTGAAACTTGTAATATATATCCCATTGTGTGGCAAGATATTTTTTTCATGTCTCTGGGAAGAAAAGAGAAG
>JASDQU010819461.1:18197-38005 GCA_032191745.1 Picea mariana | reverse complement strand
CACCAACTTCCAGTCACACAGGCACCAACCTGTATAACAGAGAACAACAGTTCTCCCTTGCACCACCCTGCCACCCTGGTTTCTCTAGCTGCAACCAGATGGAAGCTACAACTCCCTTTGTTCAAGCACCCACTTGAACCTATGAGGACAATAGTCCTCCCTAGCACCTCCCTTCCACCCTAACATATAAATTTTTTCTAAGAAACTTATCACAGTATCCGAACCTCCGGTATGGAGTCTTTGACATTTCACGATTTCGCATTTCGCGACTTCGGGTTTCGCGACTTCGAGACTCCTGTGATGAAGAGTCTCGGGTCTTGATTCCTCCATCTCCCGATATCTGAAACTATCCTCCTACTTTCGACATTTCTACGTTTCACATTTCGCGATTCCGGGACTCCTGATGATGAAAAGTCTTGAATCTTCCAACTCTCGGTATCTGAAACTGTCCTCCTTCTTCCAGGATTTTGGCGTTTTGCATTTCGCGATTCCGGGACTCATGATGATGAATATACTTGACTATTTCAACTCCCAGTGTCCGAAACTCTGAAATGGATTTATTTCTCGGTCTGCGAAACTCTTCGTTTATGTGCCTATTTCGGGATTTTGGCGTTTCACATTTCATCATTTCGGCATTTCGGCACTCCTGTGGTGAAGTGTTTCGACACTTCAACTCCCGGTATCCGGGACTCTGAAATGGAGTTATTTCCCGGTCTGCAAAACTCTTGTTGATGTGCCTCTTTCAGGATTTCAGGATTCCGAATTTCGCAACTCCAGGACTCCTGTGTTGAAGAGTCTCAACTCTTGACTTCTCAATTTCCTGGTATCCGAAACTCCGAAATGGAGTCGGATCAACGTATTCCGACGTTTCGCATTTCGCTATTTTGGCATTCTTGTCATGAGTTGCGTCCTTGACTCCTCCAATGCCCGATATCTGAAACTCCAAAATGGAGTTTACGCTTCTGATATTTCCATCCAATTATCCCTGCGTTGTTGATCTTCCTTGCTTGCCTGTTTTCCATCAAATAAACAAGCACACTCTTGCACTCTTCGTGCACCTCTGCACTATATCATCTGAGCTTACGTTGTCCCTGTTTTTCCATCGCTGCATACTCTAATATTTCCATCAATGAAAATCACATCTGCCTTAAAACATGCCAACAGACTTTGTGGTAGCGTGCCACTGGCTAGCCACAAAAGCATACACATTAAACATTCAAATATAACAGACACAATTTCCTGACATCCAGCATAGTTGAAGAAAAAAAAAATTAGCATTTCCAAATTAGTTCTCTATGAAATTTATCAAATATTAATAATGTATTATAACAAAGGTTCCTAGAAATCACATTAAACATTCAAATATAATAAACACAATTTCCTGACATCCAACACAGTTTTCTTTGAAATTTATCAAAAAATAATAATGTATGTTACATATTTCTGGAATCTTTCCCATATTTCTGGAAATTTAAATGCGTTTGTCATATAGACTGGGATGGGGGCTCCCGCAAACCATAAAAAGAAATAAGTACAATAATTAGGATTGTAGAAAGAAGAAGTGTGTGACGGTAGAGAGGAAGACCTGAAAAGAAGAAATTGGAAGTTATGAGCCTTTGGTTAGAGATTTCTATTTAAAGAGGTAGAATAATTGGATTGATAAAGAAAACAAGATGACATCAATATATATTTACTATGAAGCGGATGCATTTTTTTTGTTGTCGTCGACGGTCTATGGAATCGTGCCAACCGGTTGTTGCCCTTCGTTGATGAGGTTGTCCATTCTCCGTTGGAACCATTCTTCAATGTAGCTTCTCATGGGGGCCACATTGATTTTATCCTGGATTTCTATGTCAAAAAGATCAGTTTCTAATTTCCTTAGATCCATAGAAATACTATGCAAAGCCTGTTCAATTTCTTCATTGTGTGTTGCATAGTCCAATAGCCAGTTCTCGAGCTCATCTACACGATATTCAAGGATGTCGTAAAACTTTTCTAAAGACAACCCCTTTAAAACATCAAGTTCATCGAAGGCTTCTTTGGTCATTGACAAGGATTTGAGGATTAATTTTGCGTCTTGAACCTCATTGGTTCTTCTAGCTAAGTCTATTTGGGTCAGGTTTCTGAATAATTCTTCTTTTTCTGATATGGCTTGTTCACATGATTCGACAATGAGCTGCAGGTTCTTAACTTTATTTTGCCAACATGCTTTTAATTGTTTGATCCGCTTTGGGGAGGGGATATCCTCTTGTCTTCTTTTCAGATCTGAGTTGTTGATGGCATGGTTGGAAAAAGAGGTCAGCATCTGTTCATAGAAACGTTGATCATTTTTTAAATTTGTCTGCAAATGTTCGTGCAAATCATTTTCCCTCTTTCGAAAGGAAGTTATATTTTTTGATGTTTCCCAGGCTTCAGTAACTAGCTGCATTTTTTTCTTGATTTTATTCTCTACAAGGGCTCTACACGATGCGAGGAGGCTGGAGGATCCTTTTAACTTGGCTACAGGGGTAGCAGGCACAGTTTTTGCTATAGTATTGGCAAAATATGGAGTAGCAATGAAAGGCTCCTCCAATTCCTTGACGCAGTCGTTCAGTCTGGCATTCTCCACTTCAATTTCTCCAATGGAATCATCAAGAGAATCGTTGCTTACATAGTGAAATAGGGAGATTTGGGACGGCCGCATTTTCCTAAAGTTAATCTGTGTATGAGATTTTCCTTTCTTATTTTTTACATATCTCTTTTCAATGACTATATTTTTAGATTGGTTGTCAAAACCAACGCTCTGGAATACGAAGGATTCATCTTCATCAAAAATGTCGCTATCATCTATTTCCATCACGAAACTATGGTGCATCGTGTCTTTGGATGGGACAATTTCAAGTTGCATCTACTCACTTTCAATTTTGGGTTTGTCCGCCTGCCCTACAACGTTTTTTCTCTTCTTCGTCAGGGGAACTTTGTGAGAACTATCAATTTTTGTGCGAGGGTTTTTATCTCCTCCTCCATTTGAAGATTTCTGGGTTGCTTTCTTATTGGGGTGGGTCGTTGAAGCGATGCTCTGTGATGTCGTGCTCTTGGGAGTGATGGCAGAGGACTAAACACTCTTCTCACCGGATACTTTTCCCTATTGTCTGTACAATTCAGTCATGCTTTGCAATGTCTCTATGTCGCAATCGCCATAAGCAGGAGTGTTGTCGTCACTGTCTTTGTCTTTGTTCAGGCGTCTATGGATAAAAGAGTTGCTAAATCCAACTGCTAGTAAATGTCCTCGAAAAATCCCATTAGGGTCGAACCCTTTTAGCCTTTCAGCATATGTTAGGTTCAAGTTCTTTAAATGGTCTGCACATGAAGTCCCCGACTTTCCAGGGTAGAGAAATGAACTGTTTTTTTTTCTTGTCATGGAAAAAATGAAACCAGTGGTTGTATTGCCTTTATATTTCTATAACAAAAATCTTGTCTGTGATGTGGCATGGAAGGAAAGCAGGATTTTCCAATACCATTAGTACACTGTGATTTTCCTTTTGTTCAAGTGTCCCCTTCATGTTCAAAAACTTAGTTTCCTGGCCAGACATCCGGGGAGCATCCTTCCCTAACAATAAATATTTGAAAACTGAGACAAAGTCATCAAAAACCTCATAAAAACAATCGGAGGCCTTGTGCCTCTACAGGGCCTGGTACCAGAATGTTACTGGGTCAAATTCACAGTCTATTTTCTTGGAAAGAGACAGTTTTGGAAATGGACAGCGATGCACTATTGCAAAAATCAAGTAGGATGACATATATAATTTATTCGATTCTTTGAATCATGACAGTTGGGAACAGATTTCAATGGAAATTAGATTCCCCCAATCGAAAATGAATTGTTCCTTGACTATGAAGTACAAAATATAAATAACTATACGGGAAATGCTTGTCGTGGATTCGTGTCCCTTTATTCTTGTAAACAACCAAGCAATTTCACAGAATGGATTTCTAAAGGAACTTACCTGCAACTTTGTGATATCTTTAGGAACTGTTGTCAGGTCTTCGAGGAACTCGGCTAAGATGTCCAACCCATTATCATGTTTTTCCAGGAACTGCTTGCAGTCTTGTCCTCTGAAGGTCAATGTTGGTTCCAGCAATCTTAACATCTTGCGGAAGACCTGAGGTGAAAAAGAAACAGGAGAATGGTCATGCAATGGAATAATTCTTTTGCTTGAAATATATTTTTCGGCACACCAAGAGACCACCTCCTTATAGTCAAAAACCTCAGGGACGTAGCCTACACGAGCGATTCTAGAGGTCCAAATTACTTTGTTCTGCGTGGAACGGGATGAATAGTAATAGTATTCCCTAGACCGTTGGAAGTTCTAGTCTTGGTGTCTGAGGATATTCATTGTATCTCCACAAAATTGTTTTCGACCTGTTGCCATAAGTTTACAAGAATGTTTGTTTGCTCCAGACAATGATTGAAATGAAGATTTGGAAGGGATAATATAATGTTGCACAAATCTTGGTCCAATGCATGTGAATGGGAGATATCCTTGATACTTTTTCTCAATAATGAAAATTTCGACGGTTGTTGCATGATGCAGTGTTAACATTAAAGACTAGTAATTGCACACATAGAAGTGAGAACATGGCGGATACGGCAATGAGAAATTAAGCATTGGATATTTCTTGAATGGGCCAACGCGATGACCAGTGTTTGAGATGAACAATCAGAAGGGACAATTGATCTGAAAACTTTGTGAGAATCTTCCTACATCCAAATCTTCGAAATAAGATCTTTTACTGATGAAATTTGCATGTGAATAAGGGCAATAGGGTTCATTAACCATGCCTCATTAATGAATACATTAACATGAAAGCATCAAATTGTCAAAACTATTGTGCATGTTTATGCAAATAAAACTCTACTTAACCAAGTGAGAATGCATCAAAATCACACATACAACATTGACAACAATATGATAACAGAGTTCACCAGACCCCCTGGCTATGTCTCCGGATTCATGAATCCCATGAATCTGCTTTATTGATTCTACTTCAAAAGGGCTACATAAACAAGCCTACAACATGTTTCTCCTTTACAAAGACATCCTTTGAATCAATAATATCTCACTAAGATTTCCACAAGATCTTTGCTTTCTCCCCCCTCTTATTGACCCCCAAGAAGGGTTTATATAACATCTCCATCTCAACCACATCAATATTTTCATGGAGATAATATCTCTCAAGATCCCCTGAATTAAGATCTTGGCATATCTCAAGGGATTGGTTTGAGAATATCTCTCAACCATCCATGAAGATCTCAACTCTCCTTAGGACTCTCCTTGAAACTAGGGATTGAAAGCCAACATGGATTTGCACCAAATAATCCCTGTTAATTAATGAAAAATACATAATTATGAGAACCCTATCTCATGTATTAAACATTTTACAATGCCATTTTGCCCCTAAATATCAACAAGACATATCTCTAACATGTGAAGTCCAATTGACTTCATTCGAAATGCATCGGAAAGCTCAATGTGAGCTCTTTGTTGACTGGACAATGTTGGTAGTATTTGAAGCCGACTGAAAATGTGTCAACTGTGAAGATCCTCCTGGATCACACCTCCCCACGAAGAAAAACTTTTGGACCTCCAAAAGTATCAACTTTGACCTACAATCCATCATCAACTGCATGCAAATGTCTTCATTCCATGTACTTCATAATTGGAATGTAACTCAAACACTTGCAACTGCTGCTAAGCAAATGTTTTGAACGGCACATTCCCTGTCTCCTTGGCCTCTTCTTCTTTGGAAATGAAATGTTGAAACCCACATCTGCATAAATTTTGCAACCTGTAACTACCTACAAAAATTTCTTACTTGCCAAGAGTTTATAACTACACTCTTGGTCAAGTTTACAATGAATTGCCAAAAATGGCGTAGGCAAATCACCTCAACCCATTGTTTACATCATGATTAAAAAGAAGCCAATAAAGGCTTAAGGTGCAACAATAACACCTCTCACTCTCCTCACTCAAGAGTGGCTACACAGTCATTACAATGCTTCAAAACCCTTTTACATGATGATTCTAGGCTTACATGAAGACCTTTTCATGGACAATACATCAAAAGGAAATCCTCATGCCAAAATGATGCATAAAAGAGAAGCAATACTATGGTCATATGTGCCAACATGTGTGCATCCAATGTCCAACTCCTTTAATGGTCATATAACAAACTCTAAGTATAGGCAAAATTCCCCTTGATTGCCTTTGATCCATCAAAAGTATAAAAGACAGCTCCCTTTTTCTGACTTGGAGGCTGATTTAGTAGATCACCTTGCCAACACATCTTGTGCGACTAAAAATCCATGCCAAAAGAAGGAAGAGCATACATATCATGAGTTTATAAAACACTCATGAACAGGTTTTACAATGATTGACCATCATGGTCTTTAAAACCCACTATCTCAATGTGCACATAATAACTACCCAAAAATAAAAAAACAAACCATGTAATAATGGTTTTCCATACCATGAACTGGTCATAAGAATGCCATGTGGATCATGGTCAGGCTAATGAGGAAGGGACAGTTATACATCTTCCTGTCAAGGATGTACTTGTTGAACACAATCACACTTAAGATGAGAAATATCCAGATTCTCACATAGGTGTAGCTCAGCATGATCTTTGCAGCTTCCTTGAGATAACATCCTTCTGGAGGTGTCCAAGGAACGAGGCTTACAGTCCCAGGTTCGAAACCGGGTATTTGAATCCCTTAGCTGGAATTTAAGAGAATTTGTGCAGACTTGAGGTTGTGTGACTTCCATTGGGAATCGAGCAGAGTAATGAAGGATACAATGCTTCCTCATTCTAATCACAGCATGCTCCTGATATCTTCTTTGGCGCTCTTCCCACCTAAAGCTTGCCTATGAAAAAATGTCAAGAGCAGCAGAACCCATATTTGTCAGCATCAAACCAACATTTACACATTCTACTCTACGCTTTTTTTCTTCAAGAAGTGATAGTTGTGTTGTAGACATCCAATGTATACAATCAACTGGACATGAATCGATGGCATGTTGAACTAAATCGGGATTTCCTGATTGGAAACATCCTCTTGCTCGTCTGAAATCTTCCTCAAAGGAAAATATTTCAGGAGCCACATTTTGCACAATTTTTACAACTGAACTCGTCAACAAATACATGATCTCTTGGTCAAGAATCATCCAGAAAGGATTAAATGTCCTCAATTAATACCCATGAATCTCATCATTAACCATGCACTACACAGGGTCACTCAATATCTCATACACTTCATTTACAAATATGCAGAAGTTTGATGCGTCGGCATCATTTCCACTCAAGTCTAGATGGCAACATTTCATACAGTTGTAATACGCACGCTTGATTTCTTATGGTGTTGCATCTGGTAGCACACCAAGCATAGAATAGTAATCATGGGAAGTAGAGTCTCCATAAAAATTGACTTCTTCATCTCTATCTTTTTCTTTGACTCCAACCACTCTCACACGCCCTCTGTGAGCCAATTTTACCATAAACATGTGCTCTCTCAATAGATCTTTTTCAGGACATTGTCATTCACAGAAGCCTTGATTTTGCCTATTCCCATCCCCATCTTGAACCCAAAAAAAATAAATAATCAAAAACAAAATTTCGTTCTACTATTGATGATACAGGGCCTTCAAATAAAAAGCAGCATAAAGTTGCGAAAATGGCCATATGAAATAGACCCTTCTATATCAGCATCCAAAAACCACATCATTGTTGCATGTTTTATTCAGTCACTGGAAGGCATGCATTTTTAAATGATGCCAATAGTGAAGACATCAACATCATATTTCTGATGCTATCTATTGTAAAATAGATCCCAACGATTGGATGTTATGCAAAAATCTCTCAAGATTATAAAACTCGGAAATGATAACGATAACGCGTGGGAAAAAAAACGTTTTCACTGCAACTTGGTTCACATGCATTACGGATGTGACATCTGCCACTGATCAAGGAAAACAAATGCCCATACAATCTTTAATAATGAATTCTCACTAGGTTGGCGGACACTTGCGATTATGATGTTAGTGATGATTATGCTGACAATCTTGGAACAAGATCTTCAACGAGGCACCATTTGTTATTAAAGTCCCATCTCCTCATAGAAATTTGGGCTTGTAGGTGGATCAAATCCCGACTTTCGTTCTTTTGCAATCTGCCACAATCGAAATGCTTTACTGAAATTTTGAAACCTTTTCCAGACGCTTCAAAGGGATTTTCACTTGCGTTGTCTCTCCAGTTCACAAAACGTTGGTTGTGGTGGACATATGGCCGTGGAGCACCTCATGTGGTGACATCGAGTGGGAAGAAGTAGAGAATCCATGTTGATTTCTCAACAGGCTTGTGCATAGGATTCTGACAATAAATCCTCAGTAGTCTACGTACAGTCACAAATATACAGTATCTCCGCAAATTTCAACATTGATGTTTGGAAGGCTAATGTAGAATTAAATTGGTTGTTGAGAGTGTCATCTTCATACTTGTATCAAGATTTTTTTTTTCAAATTTAAAGGATATTGTTCACTGTCACATAAATGAAACTAGTCTACTGCAAGTCCTTAATGAACTTTCTAAAGAATTGGGAGCTCCTCTCATTGCTCGACCAGGATCGGTAAACGGATTGACCTCGAAGATAGTGGCATGGAGGTTTCCATGAATCAGTAGCTGCGCCATTACTGATCACAACCAATTACAGTGATTGCTTAGTTGATCTCGGGAGAATTTTTGCAAGAATGAATGGATTTGATCGATCGGCGAGCACCCTCAGTTTTTCACAGTGACTTCTGAGTGGCCATTGCGTCTTGGGATTTCTTTTGCAGACCTTAAATCTGGTGATCCCTTCAATCAAACATAGAAAAAGTGTAGTCGATCTCACCACTGTTTTTCAATGTTGGTATCGACCAAATGGTGAGTTGCGATTGTCGCAACTAAGGACAAGTCAACCTCACGATCTATGATTTTCTGAAAACCAAGGTGGGTTATACCATCTTCTTACTCGGGCTCGGTAGGAAGGTCGCAGCCACACATAAAGGGCCATTCATATCAAATCGACGAGACAATCACGATCTATCGATCCTTCTGTTCCAAACACACAAAATTTTTCCATCCGGACTCACGTGATTCAAGCATCTTTGGAATCGTCTCGACGATCTCTTCGATCTAGCCTAGTTAGCTCCAGAATTCGAGACAGAAAATTTTTGACCATTTTCTTCATTAGGGAGGATACCTATCCCCATATAACTCCAAAATTTGCAAAATAGGAGAAATAAAACTTGCAAAAATATTATCAACTGCTTACGCAACCAGCACCAAGCACTTTCTTCTTGTAATCGTGCTTTTACAATGGTTGAAGGAGCCTCCTTCTTCACGGGCTCTTTCACAATCTTCCTGTTGCTTGGTTTGTGGTGAATTTCAGGATGTAACTTCCAACACTTCTTCTCCCAATGGCCACTGATTTTGCAGTAGATGCAAAAATTCCTTCTCTTTCCATTCAATTGTTCATTCCTGACGGAAGGACTTGGAAGGTGTGGTTTTGGCTTTGTCTCACTTCCCGTGGACACATCTGTCTTCTTAACCCAAACTTTCTTCATTTGATTCTTGGCTACATCACTATTAGAAGATCTAATGCATAAATCATTTTTCTTATATTCAAGAAAAGAATTTGAATGACTTTTATACCTTCATGGTTCATCTTTGTTGCAGATCTAATGAAGACTAGTTGCTTTGGCTCCTCTATTGGAATCCAATGATGTAGAAGTGGCTCTTGCTTTAGCAATCTTTGAGCACTCTCCAATCTCTACCTTGACATAACCCAAACCTGCAAAATGGTGGTCTTTGTACCACCTCTAATGGTTGAGTGACTCCTTGGCCATTAATGCCAAGTCCACCTTCTTTATATCACATTTTAGTGAGAAGCTTCATGCCAACATTATTATCATATTGAGATGAAAGTGAACATGAAGAAATACTCTCAACGCATACCTTAGTTTGAGTTTGCACATCCACGGTAGAAGGCTCTTTGCCTTCCATTCGTTCACCAAGATGCAATTTAGCCAAGAGATCATCCTTGGTTTGCAATTCAAGTTGCAATTCTTCAATAATTCTGTTAAGGACTTCTCCATGAAGCTGGGACCTCTCTTGAAGCTCTTGCTTCTCTTCTTCTGCAACCTGCAAAAGTCTCCTCAACTCTTCATTTTTAGCTTGAATGTTGTGATTTATCTCTTATAATTCTTGGAGTCTTTCTATTTTCTTCGCTCCTTTGCCCATGGTGATATTCACAATCTGCAAAACTGGTCAGACCAACTCTGATACCACTTGATCCGAAAACTTGGTGAGAATCTTCCTACATCCAAATCTTCGAAATAAGATCTTTTACTAATGAAATTTGCATGTGAATAAGGGCAATAGGGTTCATTAACCATGCCTCATTAATGAATACATTAACATGAAAGCATCAAATTGTCAAAACTATTGTGCATGTTTATGCAAATAAAACTCTACTTAACCAAGTGAGAATGCATCAAAATCACACATACAACATTGACAACAATATGATAACGGAGTTCACCAGACCCCATGGCTACATCTTCGGATTCATGAATCCCATGAATCCGCTTTATTGATTCTTCTTCAAAAGGGCTACATAAACAAGCCTACAACCTATTTCACCTTTACAAAGACATCCTTTGAATCACTAAGCTCTCACTAAGCTTTCCACAAGCTCTTTGCTTTCTCCCCCCTCTTCTTGACCCCCAAGAAGGCTTTATATAACATCTCCATCTCAACCACATCAAGATTTTCATGGAGATAATATCTCTCAAGATCCCCTAAATTAGGATCTTGGCATGTCTCAAGGGATTGGTTTGAGAATATCTCTCAACCATCCATGAAGATATCAACTCTCCTTAGGACTCTCCTTGAGACTAGGGATTGAAAGCCAACATGGCTTTGCACCAAATAATCCCTTTTAATTAATGAAAAATACATAATTATGAGAACCCTATCTCATGTATTAAACATTTTACAATGCAATTTTGCATCTAAATATCAACAAGACATATCTCTAGCATGTGAAGTCCAATTGACTTCATTCGAAATGCATTGGAAAGCTCAATGTAAGCTCTTTGTTGACTGGACAATGTTGGCAATATTTGAAGCCGACTGAAAATGTGTCTACTGTGAAGATCCTCCTGGATCAACAATATAACTCTCCGCAGATATTGGTTTAATGTGTATTAATGGGAGATCTCCTTGAGCGTTTCACTCATTAATGACAATGTGGACGGTTCCTGCATGGTGAGTTGTTAGCATGAAAGGTTACTAATTGCATATTAATAAAGAAGTACAAAGGTCGTGGGGATGGAAAAGAGCAGTTAAGGAGTGTCTAATTATCGAAAGCAGTCGGGCGGGATTCAAAATAGGTTTACAAGGTACAACCATTGGAGGTGAGGGCACAAGGGTCAAATTATATGTCTCGGAAATTTTTGAGTGCAATACGCATAACACCAAAGAGGGCATGATAGGACAATCAAGAGGGCAATTTGTGTATCACGAAAGTCCAGGTAATGTTTGCAGGACACAGAACAATGGAGGTGTAAACGTGAGCCCGCCTATCCGAGAACCCACAATCAAAAAAGTGGCTCAAGTATGGAATAGAGAAACGGTTGGGCAGATTCATTTTTGCTAATATATTGAAACTTGTAATATATATCCCATTGTGTGGCAAGATCTTTTTTTCATGTCTCTAGGAAGAAAAGAGAAGATAAATTAATTTAAATTCGAGGAGTCGAGCTTTAATTAAATTTTACTGTCTCATCGACGCTTTTTCTTTTTAATGGCGGTCTGTAAAGTTTTTGAATGATGAACTATTATCATTAAACCTTGGTCAATAACAGTAAATAGTGACTAAGAATTGTAGATTTTGTGAACCCGCCAACCCGAGGAACCGCGAAAGAGATTCCATGAAATGGGCAAGTATGGAAAGTCGTCGAACAGGCTTCAGAATTAGGGTGACAATGGTTCCCCAGGAGATGTGACTTCTTGAGGGTCAAATTGTATGTCTCGGAACTTGAATGCAAAATGTGTACCATAGAAGAGAGAATGATATGGGAGTCTGGCGGTCAATTTGTATCTGGCAGACCCTTTCGGTCCTTAATTACATATTTAAGGTTCATGCACAATGAAGTGTTGGCATTAAAGCTTGCCAATTGCATTTCCAGAGAGAATTAGGAAGGTGGCGGGGACAGGGAACAGCAAGTAAGTAATGGCTAATTATCGAAAGCGGTTGGTGATGCTTCGAAATAGGGACACAAGATACAACTAATAGAGGTGAGGGCCTGAGGGTCAAATTATATCTCTCTGGAGTTTTGACCGCAGAACATGTAACATGGAAGAGGGCATGATGATGCATTCCTGCAGACAAACTTTATATCGCGAAACTTCGGGTATTGTTTTCTATTCATGGAACATTGGAAACACAATCATGAGCCCGCCAGTCCGGGAACCCGCAATCGAAAAAGTGTCTAAGTATGAAACATGGAAGTGTTAGGGTGGACTCGATACATAGTAAATGTACAATGTCATGGAGATACAACCAACTTGGGGCTAAGTATTGAAAGGAATGGTGGACGGTTGATCTCATGACGGGGCATTCCAGCAAACAAATTGCATATCGCGAAACTCCAGGCACTGTTTGCAAGTCACGAAAGATTCGAAACACAATTTTGAGGTCGTCAATCCGGGAACCCGCAATCGAAAAAGTGTCCAAGTATGGAATAAGGAAACATTGGCCCGGACTTGTTTTCACTAATATATTGAAATTTGTAATAGCTTTGTCATTACCTACCAAGATATTATTTGCATGTTTCTAGACAAGTTCTATAGGGATGGTTAGTCCTTGAGACTTTTGCTTATTAATAGTGATCCTTATAGTTTTTGCATGATGGTGTTTCAGTATTAAACCTTTGGTGTTGCATTTTTGGAAAGAAGTACGAGGACGGTCGGACCAGGAAACAATGACTAGGAATTGGATATTTTGTGAACCCGCCAACAAGAGGATCCAAAATAGGGTGACAAGGTCTCCCTAGAAGACATGAGGCCCAGACGGTCAAATTGTATCACTCGGAACCTTTGAATGCATAATATGTAACACGGAAAAGGGGACGATGTCAGAATATGATAGTCAATTTGTATATGGCGGAGGACCGGGTGCCAATTGTTTCATACCAGTGTGTTCAGTCGTCACTAGTAAG
This sequence comes from Picea mariana, assembly GCA_032191745.1. Lineage (NCBI taxonomy): Eukaryota > Viridiplantae > Streptophyta > Pinopsida > Pinales > Pinaceae > Picea > Picea mariana. The sequence goes on along the minus strand of JASDQU010819461.1, from coordinate 24,704 downwards.
AGCATAATTAATGTATATTAGGAAGTACTGGAAGTTAGTGGGTATGGAAGGCAGTGACAGATACTTTGAAACATTCGTGAACCCTGGTAGAGTGAAGCTTGCGATTTCGAGGAGTCAGCGGTGGAATTGTAGATCATGAAAGTTTTGAGTGCAAGATGTATATCATGGAACAAGAAGCATCATATTTCGAAAGCGCCAACCCAGCAACCGTGGCCATAAAATTGGCTAAGTATGGAAAGGAACAGAGGTCGGTCAGATTCGTCATGCGAGGATATATATGGAGATGAAGATATGTCATCCCACCAAAAAATTAGCCAATTATCTGGTCATCAGGTCCCGAGTTTACGGTATCCAACACTTATGTCCCCTATTCCTTCATATACATATTGCATCCAAAGAACTTTTGTGATCTGCAATTTATGCTTTTACTAGTGAAAACTCATCAGGGGTTCAAAAAGATTGGCATTAATAAAGGAACAGTAGGTTTTCTTCTGTGAGATACTTAGCCTTTTTCCCCTTTTCTTCTTCCCGTCTATTATTTCTTTTTGGTTATATACTTAGTCATGTTTCTATTCACGGGTTCCAAGGTTGGTGAGCTGACATATCTTCATCTCCATCTATATCCTCACATGACGAATTTGACCAACCATTGTTCCTTTCCATACTTAGCCAATTTTATGGCCGCGGTTTTTGGGTTGGCGCTTTTGAACTCTGTTGCTTCTTGTTCTGTGATATACATCTTGTAGTCAAAATTTATGTGATTTCAACGAAATTTTCGAACTGAACAACATCCTGCAAATTGGGAGATGCTTTACATTTGAACCAGAAATAATCTATTAATATATATTAATATGAATGCTATTGGAATAAATATAAAAACTTTCTCTTGGCCAATACTTAGCCAATTATCTGGCCATCGGGTCCTGGGTTTACGGTATCCAACACTTATGTCCCATGTTCCGTCATATACATCTTGCAGCCAAAGAACTTTCGTGATCTACAATTTATGCTTTTACTAGTGAGAACTCACGAGGGGTTCAAAAATATTGGCATTAATAAATGAACAGTAGATTTTCTTCTGTGAGATACTTAATCATTTTCCCCTTTTCTTCTTCCCGTACATTATCTCTTTCTGGTTATATACTTAGTCTCCTTTATATGATCACAGGTTCCAGGGTTGGCGGGCTGACATATCTTCATCTCCATCTATATCGTCACATGACGAATCCAACCGACCATTGTTCCTTTCCATACTTAGCCAATTTTATGGCCACGGTTTCTGGGTTGGCGCTTTCGAACTCGGTTGCTTCTTGTTCTATGATATACTTCTTGCACTCAAAAATTCTTTGATCTACAATTCCACCGCGGACTCCTCGAACTCACAAGCTTCACTCTATGAGGGATACTTTGTGACATATACTTTGAGACATTTGTGAAACCTTGTAGAGTGAATCTTGTGAGTTCGAGGAGTCCGCAATGGAATTGTAGATCACGGAAGTTTTGAGTGCAAGATGTATATCATGGAACAAGAATCAGTCGAGTTCAAAAGCGCCAACCTAGCAACTGTGGCCATAAAATTGGCTAAGTATGGAAAGGAACAATGATCGGTTGGATTCGTCATGCGAGGATATAGATGGAGATGAAGATCTGTCAGCCCGCCAACATTGGAACCCACGATCATAGAAAGGAAACTAAGTATATAACCATAAATCGATAATGGACAGGAAGAAGAAAAGGGGAAAAGGACTAAGTATCTCACAGAAGAAAATATATCGTTTGTTTATTAATGCCAATCTTTTCAAACCCCTGGTGAGTTCTCACTAGTAAAAGCATAAATTGCATATCACGAAAGTTCTTTGGCTACAAGATGTATATGATGGAATAGGGGACATAAGTGTTGGATACCGCAAACTCGGGACCCAGTGACCAGATAATTGGCTAAGTATTGGCAAAGAGAAAGTTTTTATATTTTTTTCAATAGTATTCATATTAATATATATTAATAGATTATTTTTGGTTCAAATGTAAATCATCTCCCAATTTGCAGGATGTTGTTCTGTTCGTAAATTTCATTGACATCATGGAATTTTTGAGTGCAAGATGTATATCACGAAATAATAAGCAGCATAGTTCGAAAGCGCCAACCCGGCAACCGCGGCCATAAAATTGGCTAAGTACGGAAAGGAACAACAATCGATCGGATTTGTCATGTAAGGATATAGATGGAGATGAAGATATGTCAGCCCACCAACCATGGAACCCGCGATCATAGAAAGGTGACTAAGTATATAACTAGAAAGCGATAATAAACGGGAAGAAGAAAAGGGGAAAAGGGATAAGTATATCACAGAATAAAATCTATTGTTCATTTATTAATGCCAATCTTTTTGAACCCCTGGTGAGTTCTCACTAGTAAAATCATAAATTGCAGATCAAGGAAGTTCTTTGGCTATAAGATGTATATGAAGGAATATGGGACATAAGTGTTGGATACCGCAAACCCGGGACCTGGTGGCTAGAAAATTGGATAAGTTTTGGCCAAGAGAAAGTTTTTATACTTATTCCAATAGTATTCATATTAGTATATATTAATAGATTATTTCTTGTTCAAATGTAAATCATCTTCCAATTTGCAGGATGTTGTTCGATTTGCAAATTTCATTGAAAACAATAAGCAATAGAAAGAAAAAATTAAAAAAATTAAAATATATATATATATATATATATATATATATATTCTTATATGACGCAACATTTTGTGTATATGCATGGATATTATCAGATAGAAGAAGCTGCAATATATGCAAAATATTGAATAGGAACATGACGTCAACACTTGAGTTGCCTTGTTGTAATAGTCATTAATTCATTCTATTTATGGGACCCAAAGAATGAAAGCAGAACGGGTCCTCCCATTTCTTTCTTTAAGTATAGAGCGGGCACCACATAAGTATGGCCTATGACAAATTATTCTTCCATGTAAAATGTAAGGAACAAACAAAGTAGCCTTTATTTAAATCAGAATGTTGGGCAGCAGAAAGAAAATCTTGTCGTCCATGTTTAACGACACAGAAAAATAAGGTACAAAATAAAATGAAAAGCAATACCAGAGATTAGAAAACACCATAAAAAAAACCACAAATATTCTATATGCAAATAAGCTAGGTTACAAAATACAACTGTTATTATTTGCCACAATGACTGTGGTTTGGCCTATCGCCGACAAAAAAAAAAATATGTACAATAATGAAGCTTGCGGATAGTCTTTATAGATTTCAACTTGACGATCAAATGCTTGATTCATAAAAAACAACGAGTTGAATATCAATTTCAGGTCTTGGACTTCATTGGTGCTCCCAACTAGATCTATCCCATCTTTTTGAATAGCTTGTCTCTTCTAGATATGGTATGCCTGCATTGGTTGGTTATTCAACATTCCATACTTTGTTAAGTGTTAATTTCCATCTGTTGTAAAAAACTTGGGGTTTAAGGTGCCTTCCTTGTAATGTTCCTGATCATTGACATCTAAGACAACTTAGAAATGTGATTCAGGCCCAATTGAAAGACGAGGGAGTCATTTTATGTGACGTCATCTTTGGGGGAAACAAATCCTATTAGGCAACAAAAGCTGAGACAAAAAAAAAATCAAGTATGTTGTGACTGCTATTCTCCCTGGATTCGATCATCTTTCTAGTTGAAAATCTTAGCTAAAGATTTGTATGTTGAAATTCTTTGTTTTATTACTATAAATTGGAAGGGACATCCAACCCAGTTGCAAAATGTTCCTCTGTTGAAGTACATAGCTTCTTCTAGCAACACAGATCTGGCAAGTGTATCAAATGCTACAGATCACATCAGAATATATCTTTTGGCATAGGGGTGGCAGACATGGCAGCCCACAAATGGTCTGGAATTTTCGGAAGTGACACCAAATATTACTCCATGCCTGAATACACTCAGAAGGAAATAATAAAATTGGATACCCACGAACGTGAGAAACTATATGCACGTTTGAATCAACATTCTAAAATTACAGAACGTTTTATGCCAAAGTTGTAACAGAATTGACAGACAACCATTTTCTATGACAAAGAGTGTTGAGCGACCTCTGAATGTAGTAATAGACTCAACATACAATCAACTTTTGATCACTACTAATACTAATGTCAAGTGTAAGAAGTCATGATCCCATGTTCCAGGCAGTTTCACCTTCAAGCATCCACATAGGCAGTGACCCCAAGCTCCAGATAGCTTCGGCTTCGAACATTGACATTGGCGGTGGCAATGGGAACAATGTTATTGACTACAATGAGACAATGCGGTGAACAAGCAGGGTTGTCAATGTCAAAGAACTTAAACTGTAGGATTGTCAGACCTGCAAAGAATATCGAATTTAGTGTTGCTTTCTCATGAAAACTACAATGTTGCTTTGAGTCCATAAATCTTTGGACGTTGGGTTTCATGTGCAATAATGACCTTGACATTAGGTACATGTCAGACATCTATTATCTGACATTGCAGTGTTAATGCAATTGCCATAGTGGGCTACAGCTCAATTGCATTGGCACAAGCAATATTAATTTTGTGATTAATTAACATCCTTGAAGGAAGTGAATCCCAAACAACGCCTAAAACTTTTCAAACAGTTGTCTGTTCAAAAAATACATTGTTCTATATTTTAAAAAATAAGAAATTGTATGGTTTGAACATTTTGTTTTTTCAAATATCGCATCAACTGCAACATAAGAAATACATTTTCCTTATCCAAAGCAAGGGAAACAACAGGAAGATTGAAATTAGGTGGAAACATCTCTGGAATACACCACTACATTAAGGTCTCTTCTAAAGAATGAAATAAAATGATTACATGAAGGTGGTAGTAAAAGGTGATTTTCAGAAACCAAATCATTACCTGAACATGCGAAACTTATTGCAGAAGGTTGTAGTATAAAGTAATCCCCAGAAAGTGTTGCAAAGTCCATAATACAGAATTTCTTCCCATTAAATTTTTCTAGTTACATGTTGATGCAGGGATTAGAAATTTTTGAGAGTGTCGTTCCCTGGTTATATACCCACCTTCAAGTAGGAGGGGAATATTCATGTAAATAGGGGCAAGCCCACCGACCCAAATACAATCATATGCATAGGAATAGTAAAATAAAAAATGTGCAGTAGCGATAGAAAGTTGATTGTATGTGGAGTATGTAACTACATCCAAAGGACAGTGAACAAAATTTGACAAATAATATGGTTTTCTATCAAGTTTGTTACCAGACCCAGAAGTAGCTCAACAAACTTTGAAATATAAACTTCTGTAATTTTGGTATGTCGGTTTAGCCACCCATACAGTTTCTCATACTCGCAAAAATCCAAATTTATAATTTCCTTTTGAGTATATTCGTGAATGGAGTAATATTTTATGTCATTTCCGAATATTACAGACCATTTCGCAAGCCACGGTAAGTGCGACTCCTCTGACGGAAGAAAAATCTTGTGTGCTCTGCAGAATTTGATACACTTGCCAAATTTGTGTTGTTGGAAGAAACTATATACTTCAACGAAGGAGAATTTTGCAGGTGACCTAAAAACCCCTTCCAAATCCCAGTAATAAAACAAAGTATATCAACAAAAAAATCTCCAGGTAGGCCTTTCAACCAACCAAAGCATCGAATACAGGGAAAACACCAATCAGAAGACACTTGTTTTTTGTTTTTTCCTGTGTAATTTTTTGTTCGCTAACAGAGATTTTTTTTGGCTCAAATCTCACGTCACATAAAACCATTCTCTCATCTTTCAATTGGGCCCCAATGGCATCTCTAATTTGTCTTGCATTTCCATGACTAGGAACATTACAATGAAGGCACCCTAAAGCCCAACTCTTTGATGATAGAGAGAAATGGGAATAAGTATTTGAAATCAACGTTGGAGGATGACAGTATAATCTTCCATAGATTTTGGTTTAATTTGTCTTAATGGCGTATTCCCTCAATATCAATGCCAATATTTTTTAATATGTGCCTTGAATAGTGACTAATAGCACGTACTAACATTCCCATATCCAAGCAGATTCTCAAATATGACAACCCGTAACATATGCACAGTATTAAAGAGGGACATGATGTCAAGACCTTTTTGGATGACACGTTCATGGATGGTAGCATGGTAGTACAATATTGTGTTGTTACTATGATGATGCCTTTAAAAAACTAAAATAGCCAACACTTTTTTGCAAATTCAAAATGCAAGAAAAAAAAATTACCAGATCCCATAATATTCGCATGTTTATGCATTTTAATGGGAGATGTCCTCGAGCTTTCCACTTATTAAAGCCAAAAAAAATTAACCTATCTGGTCAGTTGTCACCTTTAAAAGCATAGTTAATGTGCATTTGGAAGGGCGGAAGGTGGCGGGGATGGAGGGGAGAGAAAATATGCTTTTAAACTTTTCTGAACCCAGGAACGCATGAACCCGCGAAACTTTGAAGACTCGACTAAGTATGGAAAGCCA